>CAJNOL010000398.1:126290-146792 GCA_905250125.1 Rotaria sordida
CGATTTCGTTTCAACCAATGATTCAATGTCCCCATGTCCCGCTGCTCAAAAAAAAATCTATTCTATAGAAACAAATAACTCAAATATCCTCGATTTCGTTTCAACCAATGATTCAATATCCCCATGTCCCGAGTACTGATATAGTAACTACAATATAAGGAAAATGATGAGTAAGATTTACTTTTAGAGAAAAACAATACATAGAATGACTAATGGCTTTTCATCAAAAAATAACAGTACGAAGATACTTTTTATTGTCCGAGAAGTAATAGTAAATATAAATTTGGCAAGAAACAAACAAGTTTTCTTGAATATGTATTAAAAAAATTTTTAAACAAACAAAGTGAACTAAGTGATTCCAATCTCAACTAGATTCCAAACTCAACTGCAACATATATATAACTAAGGTCCTTAATTTTCTAAAGTTTAAGCTTTCTAGCTAAAATTAATGCTGAAATGCTTGGATCATTATATTAGATTTTTTAAATATTTCTCTTACGTAGTCAATCGTAACAGAACGAATAAGGGTTGTTATAACTATATATCTACTTAAGGTTGATCAAAAGTTCTGGCCACGCCGTTTAAAGGACCTTGTCGGATAAAGTGACCTATACAGAAATGAAAAACCAAGTATTCCTTGTTGTAGAGCTTTTTGAGACGCGTCGAATGGTATATAGTAAATCCTGTTTTCATAAGACTTTAAAGGAACTAGAGTCAATTTACTGATAGATGACTATACACTCACATCCACAAGATGCTACACATATAAGGTTGTAGCCCGTCAAAAACTCTAGAAAATCGTGTGTGAAAAAAAAATTTTACAAATATTTTCGGCTAATACCAAAGACCACAATATTCAATAATTTATTATTCTTGTGTATGGGTATGTAGTCGTCTATCAGTAAACTGACTCTAGTTTCTTCAAAGTCCTATGAAAATGGGATTTATTATATACCATTCGACGCACCTCAAAAAGCTCTACAATATGGTATATTTGACTTTTCATTTATGAATAAGTCACCTTATCCGACAAAGTCCTTTAAACGCCGTGGCCAAAACTTTTGGTCAACCCTAAGTAAAATCTTTTAGATTCAATGACAAATTTTATCTTAAATCTCCACCAATTATGAAAACTAGATAGATCGTCAATGATTTGTATTGAATTTAAATAGTCTAAAAAACAATACGAAGTATTAGTCACGCGGTTCGTAGCACCATTATTTAATAAACGTATAGATTTAGCACGTAGCAATGCTAAATTTGCTTATCTGTGAAGAACTAAAAATGTATTACGATAGAGAATAACGATAAATGAAATATTTTATCGATTACAATTGGTCATAGAAAACAATGCAGAGTATGTTTATAAGGATTGAGTTTAATTGTAATTTATATTTCTTTTGTAAAGTTTCTTTCCATCCGATGTCAATAAATATCACTAATCAACAAATAAAAATATCACAAAAATCAAGTACAATCTTGTCCATGCATTTCAGCATTAGTTTTAGTTAGAGAATTCGAACTTAGGAAAATTAAAGATCTTGATTATTATATATAGTTACTTTCAAAATTATTCATCTAGGTTTATTTTCTACTATCGTAACCGCTAATAAGAATCCAAATAGTAATTTGTGTAGAAAATTTTATTTTACAAAAATAAAAATGATTGTTAGTTTTCCGAGGTATGTTCAGATTCCAAAAAAGGAAATTACTCACATTTCTGAAATTTCCATCAGCTCGATAACTATATAGCAGTGCAAATCAAAAGTTTTTAGACATATTGGAAATTTCAGAAATTTTAGCAATTTCTGTAATTTCAGAAATTACATCATTTTAGGAAGTAACGTAAAATTCAGAACACTGTTGCTTCGAAAATAAAATTTTCTACACACATTACTACTTGAATTCTCATTAATAGTTATAACAATGGAGCAAAAAATCTTCGGATTAAACAAGTAAAAATCTATTATTTTTACCCATAAGTTGGCACTCGATGTTTAATAGAAACAGCATAAACTGAACAATTATCTTCATTAGATATTAAATGATAACTTCCATCTTCATGAATATTTACTATTCTACATCTTTCATTTTTTTCTTGTTTTTCAATTGTTGTTTTTATAAAAGTTTCATCTATACCATCATATGAATTTGGTATAATTTCTACAAATTCACAGTTAAATGAAAGATGTGAACATGATAATCTTAATGTAGTTTCTATAAATTCTCGTAAACCAAGTGGTCCATATAAAATTAATGATGACATTGATGGACTTGATGAAAGTGTACATAAAAGTCCTGGTAAACCAAATATATGATCACCATGAAGATGTGTTATAAAAATTTTTGTTATACGCGATGCACGAATTGCTGAACGTTGAATTTGAATTTGTGTACCTTCACCACAATCAAATAAATAGATATTACTTGTTCCACTAACACGTAAAGCTTTGAAAATAAAACATTAATCTTTTTCTTTTTTTTTTTTCTATGTTTTCTCTTAATTAATTATTTCCTACCAAGACTTGATGCACCTCGATGTGGGCTTGGATTATTTGAGCCAGTACCGAGAAAAACTAGTTCCATTTTCAAAATAACAGATGAAAATGAAAATGATGTTAAACTTGTATAAGATTTCTTTCATCATCATCATCTTCATCGTCATTTTTGACAAATCGAATTAATAAATAAAGATGTCGCTCATGAATAAAAAAAAATATTTTCTTTTTTTTAGAAAAAAATTTAAAAAAAAAACGACAATTATTTTTGACATATTGATTATTATTATATTCAATAAAAAAAAAAACAATTTAACTTCAAATCTTTGACAAGAAATTGAAAAGTAAACAAACAAAAATATGAAGAAGATTTATCTAATCAAACTATTATTCTATCTTATTTAATCAACATTGATTAAAGAAAAAAAAGAAATATTTCCATGGCATGTTGTCAACAGATTTTTGTACTAGAACGTATACATTTGAAATTAAATTCGGTGCCTATCATCAAAAGGTAACCGTAACAATGAGTCCATTGAGTTTAACAATGAATACATTACGTGAAGTTGCTATTCGATTTATTCAAACAATGGTTTGTAAACAAAAAAAAACTAAAGCATAACGACTTTTTTTTTTGGTTGTTCTATTTTTTTTCTATTCAAGTGTCCAGATCAAGACATAAAATTATTACATAATCGAATATTATTATATCGTTATGAACCATCATCATATCAAATGATAATACCATTAAATCCAAAAGATATTCTTCTACCAGATACTATTGTTGAAATTATTATTTCTCGTAAGTTTAGAAAGAAAAAAAAAAATAATTAGATCTCATGAAATTAATAACACAAGAAAAAAAACCATCTTTGTTATACAATAAATGAAGAAGAAAAAAAGGAAAAAAAATTATTCTCGAGAGAAAATTTCTTTTTTATTTTTAAATTTTAGTTAATAGAAAGGCTTCTTTTTTTTCTAATGCTAAAATATTAGTTAATAGTTAGTTCTCAATATATATACATATATACCTACCGATGATTTATTTTTTTCTTAAATAAGATGAAAGATTAATTAAAAAAAAAACTTTCTATCATCTAGATCATATCTCATTTGTTGGAAACCTCTATTCTGTTTTTATTAATTGAAAATTAGTAACTGATACGTGCATGAATAATCATCTTTCACACTATATCACTATATGGAATACCACTTTTTTTTTCTTCTCTGTTTCCTTTTCCTATTCTCAAGCTGCTCAATATGCTTCTTTTACTATTTTATTAAAAAACACCTATACGTCTATTTGTGCACATGACATACTTATATGATATGTTGATCTAAAGAGAAACGAGCATTTCTGGTCTTCTATTCTTCTTTCCTATGCTCTCAAGTAATGGTTTTGTTTTTAATAATTTTATTGACTTATTCGAATAAGTTTCATTTAATATTCTTAAGCGATCATAATAATTGAACAATAGTGTTTTATCTTTTGTTCTTTATTTTTTAATACTATTGATGAATAATAACGGATACTTATTGCACGTTCTTATGTCTTATATACATAGGCATGCCATGTTGCTTACGCTGACAATGGCAACGATAGTACTTGCTATCGACTATCCGTTAGACAGGATAGCCGAAAACATAATAAGTAAAAAAAAAAAAGGAAATGTTGTATTTGTGAGTCTGGTAGCATTTCTACAGCTATATTTTACTCTGGTATAGCCAACATAGTGGCGACTATCAGCAAATAACAGAGGGAAAAAATGTACTATAAATGATCTTGCTCGTTTTATGTGCGCGACAAGAGTACAGAGAGTAACGATTTGATAAGCGCGTTGCCGAACGAGGAATAGAGCAGCACTTGATTATTTCGCTTGAAGCGTTGATTTTACACGACTAAATCATGGTAGAAACGATCGAAGACAAGAAATAGAAAGATCACTAGTTCGAGTAAGTGTTCTTTGTTGTTGTCGTTTATCCGCTCGTTTAATAAATTTAATTATCCGGCCGATGATTATCTTTAGATTTTTTCTTATCAATAAAGAATTTCTTTAATAATATATATACATATTTTTTTTCTCTTCTTCTTCTTTTTACTTAGATTTGATTAACCAATTGATCTATATTTCAGTAAACATCGAAGCATATATTTCTTTTTTTTTTTTTTTAGCGTACATCATGAGTGATTGTACACGTCTTGTTCCTCATGTACTTAATTTACATACATATTTATCACCAACATTTTGTGATTTATGTGGACAATTTTTATTTGGTCTTTATAAACAAGGAATGAAATGTGAAGGTAACATTTGTATTTTTATCAAATTATAATATATCAAATTGTTTCAATATTTTGTTTTTTATAGGTTGTGGTCGAAATTTTCATAAAAGATGTGTATCAGATTTACCGGACAATTGTTCACTTACGGCAAGAAAAATTTCAAATGTGGCATTAACAAATGATGATGTAAATAAAGAACTTTTTTTTTTTGTTGTTGTTGTTGTTTTAATAAGAAGAAAGTACAAAATAAAAAAAGAAACAGGAATATATTGAGATTAGATGCACTTCCGTAAATTTTTGATATATTTCCATTAAAATGTAATTCTACGGTATGCATAAATAAGGACTTTGTTTTTCTTTTTTTTTTTCATCTCTTTTACCTTGAAATTTCATAATTGCTTTGCCAAATTAGATTTCTATATTAGAACATTTTTTAAAACTCTTTTGCGTTTTGCATATTTAATTAGATTCAAATATAGAATAAATAACTTTGTAAGATAGACTCATAATCAGCTTCAGAAGATTAATGGTGAAAGATACTTAACTGACTTTTTCAATTTAAATTTTCATAATCCACAAAAAACAATAATAACACATTGGCACATAAGTCCTGAGAGGCTTTTTGTGCTGTAAGCAAGTTTGAGACTTTATATCTCATGATCGGAAAGTGATAGAGGTCTGAAATTTTTAGTGTAGATAGAAGTCATAGAGATTTATCTACATTAAAAATTTCAGACCTCTATCACTTTCTAATTACGATATATAAAGTCTCAAACTTGCTTACAGCACAAAAAATACTTTTCAAAATTTATATGTCCATGTAATAATTTAAAAATATCTCATTCATCATTTTTCACAGAATGCAATTGATTTTAAAAAACGTTTAACACTAACCGGTGCTGAATTACCAACAGCATTACCTCATTGTTTTTATGTACACAGTTATCGATCACCAACAAAATGTGATATTTGTAAACGTTTATTAAAAGGTTTAGTTAAACAAGGTTATCGTTGTAAAGGTATCAAAAATTCATAATTATCTTTTCTCGAAGAAAAGAACTAGAATTTAATTCTTAGATTGCAAAATGAATGTACATAAAAAATGTATACCAAAAGCAACAAAAAATTGTCGAGGAATATTAATGCAAAATACTTTACAGGGTAAAAAAAAAAAAACTTAACTAATAAATATTATGATTATAATATTTATGAAATAGATGATGATGATTCAATACGTTCATCAACAGATGATTTAGCTATTGGTGGACGTTTACGTGATTTATCAGTATCACCAATAAATCTTCCAGAAAATGATGATGATGATAATGGAAATGAATCATCATTATCATTATTTTCACGTCATGGAAATATTCGAGCTCAACGTCTTATACAAAGTATAAAACGTGTTAAAAAGGCAAGTGGTGGTGCACTATTTTGGGAAGGTTGGATGGTACATACAACTGATAAAGAACCATTAAATGAAAAAACATATTATTGGCGTGTTGATGCTTCGTATGTTATAAACTAAAGAAGAAATTTTCTTTTTTTTTTCATTCTTTTATATAGATATTTAACAATGTATCAAAATGAAACAACAAATAAATTTTCTCGTGAAATACAATTAGAAAATGTTCTTTTACAAATTAATACTATACCAGATAAACCACATTATTTTGAAATTCGTACAGAACAAATTATTTATTATTGTGGATGTAAACGAACAAGAAATCGAGTAAAATAAATTTATGACAAAATCTACAAAATTATATATATATTTTTTTTTATTTATTTTAAGAAATATGATATAGCACATTCATCACAACATGCAAGAAATGCTTATACACAAATACGTCAAGCATTGTTAGCTTATAATAATGAAGGAAATGAAATAAAAAGTATATTTACAATTGTTACATCAAGATCAGAAAGTCGAGATATTAGTGAATTATATAAAATAAATCCAATTGAAGTACTTGGTAGTGGACAATTTGGAACAGTTTATGGAGGTAAAAAAGAAAGAACTATTATTTCAAAATTGAATAAGATAAACTAGAATGTCATGATTTTTTATTTCATTGAGAAATCATGTCTTTTTGTTTTATAAGTAAATAATAGAACACAAGGATGATAGAATAGAAATACAATCCTATTAAAAGTACAAATTCCAAGAACAGAATGCAATATCCTAACTTGTTCATGGTAGTTATAGACGTAAGCAATGGATGCCTTCCCTTTTCGACAGAAGCCATAACTATTGAAACTTTGCTATTAACCTTTCGGCCAGACAGAATCTCTTGTCGACAAAATTCTGACAACGTTACTAACGATGGAACGTTTTGAAATGATCAATCAGTTTTGAGTTCGGACTCTATACATACGGTAGATCTTAGTGAGGTATAAAAAATCCTAAATGGCATTTTTACTGGAATCTTAACCTCTGGCATAGTATATACCAGAGATGGACACGGTTCGAGTTTTTCAGAATTTACACTGAACTGAGCCGAAAAAGAAATAACTAAAACTATCAAATTACTTTTTCGTCTAATTTCGAACGATTATCAACTAAACCCTTGTTCCTGTAATAAAACACTCTGTATCAAACGGCTCTTTCACAATAAAAGTCATCCCGAAGGATTAGTGTTTTAGATACAATGAAAATTCTTCCCTAAATTATAGCATAAGCGGTAACTTTTTTGAACTGTATCACTCTTTCGGTACAGGCAAAAATGTATTATATGCATCCAATAAATAAATCCGATAAATCTCGGTAGCCCTTCATTATGTATTCGTTTTAATTTAATTAATCACTACACAAATACTTTTTCTCTTTAACGAATGTACTTGGTTTATTTTTCCTAGACGAAGAAACAAGAAAATATGAATATTTTCATTGTTATTGATCGCACTTTTCTTACTTTACACACCATAATGATGAACCGATGAGGAGGGTCACGAAGTAAACCATGTCCATCTCTCTCGCATATACCAGCAAACCTAATGATCATATTTCGACCTGAGATTTCGTTCATAGACAGATCTATTTATCAGTAGAAATTTCAGCTCAAAAGAATGTTTTCTTACAGAGATATTAAAGTTTCAAAAATCACTCATATTTTACAAAAGATGCTAAAATTTTTTTTTGGGGGCGGGGGTGTAAATAGACCTGTCTGTGGACAAAATCTCAAGTCGAAATACCATCATTCGGTTTGCTGGTATGTGCCATGCTATAGGATAAAATTCAAGTAAAATGCTTATAACTCTGGACAGAAAGCATAAGAGGATTTAACCTTTTGAGTTTTTTCATGCCACATTGAGGTTTACTCTATGCGCAGAGTCCGAATTCAAAAGCGATCGATTAATCGTAATGGTTCCCTCGTAAGTAGTATTAAAATTTTTGATCCATTTACCCATTATCTAAACTAATTGGATTTTATTAGTAACAGAAATCTAGCGAATCAGATGTTTTCATCGATTACGTTCTTCAATAAAAGTAGTAGATTTCGAGAAAAGTAATTAGTTCTTTCAGAAATATTTGTTCAAATGGAGTTATACACTAATGTTCACAACTCCAATGAATTTTTTTCATGATAATTGATCTTTTAAATGGAATAGCTTCATCATATTATCAAGATCCAATATAGTAATACAATATCAAGTTATTCCTAATTTTTATTTCATTTTTCCTTCTCCTGGTAGATTAGTTAATGATACCAGCAGGATTATAGTTCAAAGTTTAAAGCAGTGAAGTTACAGGAGTTCATTAAATGCGAGAATATCAAAAGTACGAAAAGCAATATGTATGAATTTGAAAACAGATAGGTTGCTGCTAGTATTGTATCTAGACTTTCTCTTCCGGAGAGACAATTTAGTGTTCTGGAAGAGTGAATATCTACGCGAACACAAAAAATGTAGTAGGACTAACTCCCTTGACCTCCATAGTGAATAAAATACTGCCTGCTACACTCCTGGATATGAGTATCCTATTTATTAATTTTGTTTTTTTGTTTTTTTTAAGGTCATTCATTAGAAACGAACGAACAAGTTGCAATTAAAGTAATTGATAAAACACGCTTTAGCGATCAAGAAGAAAAAATTCATCGTGAAGTTGATATTTTACATGAAATAACACATCCTGGTGTTATTAAATTACATGCTATGTTCGATACACCTGGAAAAGTAATATTTTTTTGGTGTTTAAAAAAAAATAAAATTTTTTGTTTTTCTTCTTTTAGTTTTTTTTAGTTATGGAAAAATTACATTCGGATATGCTTGAAATGATTTTAAGTCAACCAATAAAACGTCTTAATGAACGACAAACAAAATTTTTAATTTATCAAGTAAAAATTTTTTTTTTTTTGTTTTCAAATTCGATTATAATTTGTTTTGTTTATTAGGTACTTGTTGCTTTAAGATATTTACATAGTAAATCAATTGTACATTGTGATTTAAAACCAGAAAATGGTTTGTAAATGATCTTTGATATTATATATTAAAAAGATTTTTTTTGTTTTTTTTCTCTCTTGTTTAAATAGTTCTTCTAGCACAATCACAAGATTTTCCTCAGACAAAATTATGTGATTTTGGTTTTGCACGTATTATTGGTGAAAAATCATTTCGACGATCAATTGTTGGTACACCAGCTTATCTACGTATGTATTTATTATTTAAGAAAACAAGATTTATTTACAACAAATTATAAATATCATCAGTCGTTAGAAATCTGATTACGGCTGTCGATATTTTTTTTAGGGGAGGAAGAGATAGCAGGAAGTGCTTTCATCCTGAGATAAACCAAGCTGTCTAAATCCTTATTTGACTTTCTGCTAGAGAAAGACAAATGATGTTTCAAAGTCCAGTTTCTATCAATGTGTTGATGAAATTTGGATATTATAGGAAATGAACTTGTTGTTTTAGTAGGAGAAGTATTGAAACAACAAATGAAATTTTAATATGATGGTGTCTGAGTAATGTTCAAAAATAGTTCTAGCGGAAAGGTGTTTGAGATAGGGTGTCTTTCCGATTTGTTTCAAGTTTTATTACAAAGAAAATATTTTACTTTTCTCAAATAAATCATAAAAGCTTGTATTGTTGTCCGTGCCGGATCAGTACTGCTCATACGTTTTACAAAACAAAATAATTCATTTTTCGATCATACACATATCCATTAAGAGTACAAACACGTTAATCAAAATATTGCTGATGAAAACTTCTCTACTGATACAATTAAGTGTTTTACCCTTCTATTTTTTTGACCATTTCTGCTTCTTCAAGAGAGTACAACCGATCAGATTGAGATTTTTATCACAGGTAGAGCACTCAGAATAAGGAAACATTTGTTCGAGAGAACAAAGTTTTCGAGATTTTTTTTGGAAAAACTGTGATTTTCCATAGGACCACCGCATCCTGGTACATTACGACCCCCATCAAACTTTATTCAATTCAGCTGAAATTTTTTTTCAGACAGGATTGAGAAAACTGATATTTTGCGTTACATTAACTAACAGAAGATAATTTCACTTTGATTAATATGAAAAAAAAAGTTTTATAAATTCAACAACTTTGTAACAATAAGCTGTTTCGAATGGAATGATGTCTCTAATTGCACATGAGGCTATCATATCTGAAGGCCAGTTCGAAATTAAAATTTTCCGTCAAAAAAAGAGGGAGTATCCTTAAGTTCAATATGCCTTATTATTACTATTGCATATCTTTATTCTTGTTAGTCAATTATATATAATTAAGGTCAATTATTTCGCTTTCAATTTCCATTTATGTATTAGCATAACAAGACATTTAATAAAATTAGCATTTCTTATAAAATTATTTTGAAGATAAACTAATATTAGATTGATAGTATAAGTTAGTAAATATCAACTGAACGTGTTGACCTGCTAAAAATATAAATTTTAAATCATATTTTTCATTACATTATTTTGATAATATTTATGCATAGAAGAATCATGAATGAATATATATATAAGATGTACTCAATGAATAGATTGTCACGTATAATATTTTATTTTAGCACCCGAAGCATTAAAACCAGAGATTCGTTTAGAAAAAGGTTATAATCGATCATTAGATATGTGGTCATGTGGTGTAATTATTTATGTTTCGTAAGTCTCTTATGTTTATAAATTGGCTTTTTTTTTAATATTTGAATTTGTCTTTTTTTAAGATTAAGTGGTACTTTTCCATTTAATGAAGACGAAGAAATTGAAGATGTAAATTATTTTGTTTATTTTGTTGAAGAGATTTACTTTTGTTTTATATTTTAGCAAATTCGTAATGCAAATTTTATGTTTCCATCAAATCCATGGAAAGATATATCAAAAGACGGTAGTTTTTTTTATTTAAATATTTTATTGACATTTTCTTACAATTAAAGTTTTCTACTAGGATTATTAGATAAAGTTTTTCTTCAACCATTGATTTGAATGAGGAAATTTTAGCATGAATGAATGATTTATTTCTTCTTTTTCTAATAAATTGTATGTTATGAATGAATAATATATTCTTTCTAGCTGCTGATTTAATCTCACATCATTTGCTTCAAGTTAATGCTGGGCATCGGCTTGCTGCTGCTAATGCACTTAGACATGCTTTTTTTGAGGTGTGTGTGTGTGTATGAGTTTTATTTTGCTAATAATTTGTTTGTATAGGATTATCAACTCTATTGTGATTTACGTAAACTTGAAGATTCATGTTCGTATGAACGTTGGTTAACATTAGATGAAGATGATGATAAATGGGAACAGTATGCAAAAGAAAATGGTTTTAGTCATAAATTATCTGATGGTAAGAATTTTTTCTTTTTCTTTTTTATTTTGTATTGTTCTTTTTTTTTATATTTAGAATCATCATTAACATTAATATTACCAACAAAAAACTTCCTTAGTGTTCAATCAACTTCAAAAAATTAATAAAATATATATTCTGCACGTAGTGTCAGATGTATTATCAAGAAAAAAAAAACTACACAAATACTGGAAATAAATAATTGAACAAAAACTTGATTATTAGTGAATCTCACTATATATTTTCATTTCTTTTAATGTCAGTCGTTCATATACCTGTTGATATTATGCCTTTTGATTTCTTTAAATCTAGCCATTGTTTTTGTTTCTTTTTTTTTGTTTCTTGTCGTATATTACGTAAGAAAAGTTAACAATAGATTCGAGTCATTCTCGTTGATATTGGAATATGTACTGGATGCAATATTGAATTCTCTATCGAATGAGTGGTTATTGCAAGGATTAAAAATTGAATGAGTCAAGCTCTCATTTTTTTTTTTTTGTGTTTTGATTGATTATGTCTGTCAAAAATAGAGAATTCAATGGTACATTTAGCTAAGATCTAGGAAGCAAATCTCCACAAGAAATATTTGAATTTGTTGCGTTAACTTTTCTTACGTTGTATTTGTGAATATGTGATGCTTAGAGTAAGTTTTGATTAATATTATTCCAGATAATATCGAAGATGAAACAAACTTTAATAGATTTTAACAAATAAAAATAAACGTTTAAAAACTAATTTTTATCAATTAAAAATCATCGTAGAATGAATAAATTTATTTATCATTTTCTCTATCTTTTATTTAATGAAGCGGTTGTTAGTATTTATATATTCTTTGCTTCTAATATATTACGATTAGAAATAAAATAGATATTATCTTATCGTTTCCATTACACAATCACTGAAATCTACAGTGCAGTTTAAGTCATTAAAGACAAGGGTATTTACGTTTTAATCAAGATCTAAACAATCCCATATATCCACACATATGAAGGCAAACGGGGCAGATCATCTGAAAACGTTTTCCTGTAAGTATAGACAATAAGTTATGTCGAAATTATGATCTAGTAATAATTAACGGCCGGAAAGAAAACAATAGAAAAAGTCAAACGCATGAATAAAACAATATGTACATCTATTCGATTGACGTTAAATTCAAATTTCGCATTTTTTAACGACGGAAATCGATTTTTTGATATGGAATTTGCAGACAACACATCCAATAAAAACTATTGCGCTTCAATAACATACATCAAGACTTCTCGTGCTTTTCTTTTACACTACTTTGATTACATTCTAGAGTGAGAGTTATTTTGGTATGACTATAGAAGTTTCTTTTTAATATTACTAAGTACATTTAATAGTATAGACAAATAAATAAAATTGATAAAATAAACATATCACTGAAGAGTGGCTTTTCGTGTTTATTCAAAAAGAAACAAACTCGAATATTAATATAAAACGCCAAACCTAGGAAAAAATAGAAATGACTCTTGATAACTGAGTAGAGTCACTACTGAATGTTTTTTATTATGTTACATTTAGATTTCGATTTGAGTCATCGACTTCAGATGCTACAATTGCCGGTATTTGTGATTGAACTTGAGCAGTATGCTGTTCTGAAGCGGCTTGACTTTGAACGGATCTTGTCGATTTCTTGCATTTTGGTTCTCTACAATAAAATAAATACTCAAAATATAAAACAAATGACTATCTATGTCTTCTATACTGAATAAAATTTGAAAGACCGATTGTATTCCATTGTCGCATACCATGAGTAGATATTACTAAGGCTAGACGCGACGAGTTAGGATTATGTAAAGCTGGATGTAGCTGATTGGCCATTACGTCATCAAGAGAATGAAATAATTCACCGTTGCGTTGTGTGTTGATTTTGCCAGGGATACGATTTAAAATTACTTCCAGTCTAAATTAATATTAAATATTCGGTCGATAGAAATGATGCTGAGAAGACTACTTGTAGATTGCTTTTAAAAGTAAGAAGTTTTACCGACAGATAGCCGACAAAATGTTACAGATATTAATATAAGATCTGTTGAAAAGCTAATAAGTACTGAGATGAGTTAGTTTCCGAAAACTTGTAGCTTGTTGGTTAATCTTGGATCGAACAGTTTCCATCAAAAGAACTGTTTACAAAGGTCAATTCCTGTCGATAGCACTGTATCAATAACTCAACAACATATTTGTCTAACGAGGAAACTATCCGAACTGATTATCGACGTCTGAGCTCGTATTGGATTCACAAGGAAGACTCTGTAAGACTAGAAAGATCCTAAAAGGATTCGTGCCCGTGAATCTCTGGAACCGAGTTATGACCGTTTTGCTGGTTTGGAATTTCGATCTGAAATTTTGTTCATAGATAAGTCTGATGACTCTAAGAATATCCTGAGAGTTTCAGCCAAAAAGAATGTTTCTTTTTTGAGATATTGAATTTTCAAGCAAACATTCTTTTCGGCTGATACTATCCCAATAATCCCGGAGTCATTAGATCTATCTATGGGCAAAAGTTCGGATCGAAATTCCAAATCAGCAAAAACGATCATAACTTGACTTCAGATGCTCATGAGTACAAATCCTTTGTCTTACCACGATCTCCTTGTGACCTCAATATGAACTCAAACGGTGCGTATCAGTTTGAGTGGTCCCCTCATAATCTCCTGAGCCTGATCTGTCATAAGCCTTGAGTCTTGGTTGCAATGAAAATTCTTTAATCATGATATGTATCAGATAAATTCAACGACATAGCAAAAAATAAACACTAAATTGCTAACTTTTAACACTCAATAGTTCTCTTGAATAATACACATAAATGCTTTGTTAAAACTCTGTCATAATACTCGAAAATATAGATCCTTACAAAACAGATCACCTGGTTTCTTCTAAAACTTTTTAGTTTGAAATATTATATGGTAATCTTGAATTTTAAAATTTTTATTCAAGTTCTTAGAGAATCGCAAAAAAATTTTTTGCTATAAAGCTACAGTCTGATTGATGTAAGGTGACCAAATCATTAACAGAAATGTGAAAGACCTATGAATTCACTGACGACTGGTATCTTTTTTTATGTTATTTGGATTATTTTTCGATTTATCGAATGCAGAACATACAATAATGAACTAAATATACAGTAATACCCTAACGGTTCTGATCGTCAACAATACTTCACATACTTGAAATTTCCATTTTTAATTGCTTTCAAGGTAAGTGAAAGTTCAAGTGGATTTACGCCCGGAGTTTCTTTTGTATATCCTTTTGTCCGAAATTCACTATGTTTATCAATCCACCAAACGTGTGTACCATTCTCTTGTGTTTCTCGCACACAAGCAACAACTAAATCAAGTGAATCAATTTCTTGCAACCATTGAAGAACAATAAATGGAATCTATAAAAAGAAAAATTTGCATTCGTTTGAAGGCATCAATCGATGGAAAAATACAGACAATAACTATAGGTCGAATTTGTTTTCCTCTCTCATTTGGTCCCTTGATACCACTGAGATATGCAAGACAACTGTTACTCGTCCTGCCCATATTGGATAAATAATTTCGTCTTGTGGGTGTAGGATGAACATCGGTTTCCATACGAAGATGATCGGTTAATTGTGATTGTATGCTTGTTATCGGTGATATATGTTGATCAGCAGTTGATGATTTATTATCTTAAGAGAATACGATATTTTATAATAAAATACTCATAATGTTTACTTTCTTGTGTATCACAATTCAAATTGAAAAAATCTTTGTCAACCATATCATCAGCAAGTAAATCAACAAGTGTTTGGAGAGATGACTCTTCTGACTGAATGAAATCATTCATTAGCGTTGAGTCCATATTTTTCTCAATGATATTATCCAGCTGTTGTTGAAAATTTTCTAAGTAAACAAATCATTTAAAAGGTAATTCTAAATTTTTAATTCGAAGATTTAAAATAGGGCAGAAGAGAAGCAAGACTTACTTCTTATGGTCTTTTGAAAATAATACAAAAGTGTTTCTAGCGATTATCCATACTTTTTCACCAAAAAATATAGTTCTGGACTAAAGTAGCTGTCCACCATGAAGGGCTACTATTCTTTATGATATTGAGTTGATACTTTGAGTGTATATCTAGTTGTCCGGAAAGTTTGTGCATCTCATATGTATTCTATAAAACCATTCGATAACAAGTGCTGCATTTATTTAATGTTCCTAATGGTATGAGCAGTTTGTGTGATCGTTGATAACGTGTGGTTGCTGACGAAGATCATTACATTGAATAAATGCAGCTGTTGTTATCGTACGGCTTCACGGAATTTGAGTTGCACGGACTTTCCAGACAACCACATATAAAAAAATCAATATTTTCGACAAATAGGCTTGTCCAGATTAAAAAACCGAATTGAAATAGTGTGACTCTCATTCAACGGGGAAAAATCTCATTCTGAACTATTCGAATAGCCCGGGATGGCTCGGAATGTCCGAATGACGTTTCTCCCTCTTGATCCTCTTAGCTTATTATGATCTGTAATTCCTGAAAAATTATTTTGAACACGTTAATGGAATACATATTATTGCAGTGAAAATGTTCGAGGAACATGCATCATGGAACCATTAAAAGACATGCTGCGTTACCTGCAAATGTCTCCGGAGTCAATTGAGGAGAAATATTTGAATTTCCTGGCGAAATATATAATTCGAAATAAGGATCATCATTGAATGAAGACGGTTGAACACCAGTTGATTGACTTTCAAGTGACATTGAATGAAATATTGGAGCCAGATAACATATGTCATTCTCATCGAGTTGAATCATCTTTTTCAATTTCTTATCATAAAAAAGGTAGTATAGTTTTGAGGAAATTCGTCCCCAAGCCAAATTTTCATGCGTTGCGTAAACTCTTGTCGACTTGTCATACGGCACATATTAGAGCATAGTTTTTTTTCTGTTGCCATATATCATCATTAGATCAATTCGAATCTCATCTGGACCATCCATGATTTTTGTTTTATCAAAACAAAATTGTCAATATATAATATTTTATGAAAAAGTGGCCATAGTGTTTTTCTTCCTAGTTGTTGATAGATTTCAATATTTTTCAGTTTCTCAGCGTATATTTCTTCCCACTTTTATGTGACGAAAGCAAAAGGTTCCAGCTTTTATTTAATAAGAAAAATAAACTCCAACTTTATATTGACTACATATCATGCGTTCTCTTTTTCCGTTCTGCAAATTTTTTTGATTCTTCGCCGGTTTTTTTCTTTTCTTAGTCATCGTATTGACGGGCATTGACATGCTTTTCTGTTTGTCAGTTGAGTTTTTTTGCCGTATATTGCACTTGTAGATGTGAAAAAAAGTTGCTATGTAATGCTAGTACAACTCTTTATTCTTTATGGCTTCGTTCTACTTATCCGTATATTTTCCATTTCGCTACCATACATTGTTTGTCAGTCCTGAAATGTTATACGTCGATTTACTCAATATTGTATTTAATCATTTCTATATTGATTCAAATAATCGCAATAGATTTTTGCTTCAAATTTTTGACACTCGATATAAATGCTACTTAGAATTCGATGATGAATATATGAATCAACTGCGTAGACGACTTCCACGCACTAGTATTGAAAGTCTATCAGCTCGCATTGTTTGTCATCAACAACATTATTCGTTGTCTCAACAATTATTTTTCTCTATGGTAGAAAAGCAACGATTTTCTAACCGTCTAGATATAGATTCAACCTCCACTACGTTTTCGCCGCCACCATATCTAATTATTTGGTTAGATGAGCATTTTGCTATACCAACGAATTTTCGATCGATGAAAAGGTATCTATTTACGGCCACACTACTCGAAGGACCCATTTGTAATCCATCGTGGAATGATATTGACATTGACAATTTAATTCAAAATGATTATGAAATTGATCTTGATTTATCTAATTGTGAAAGTCATTTAAAAATGTTCATTGATGTTGATCAATGCCGTCATTATATTGCTAGTCGACAAAATGATTTAATTCTGTTGATAACATCAAATAGAAATGGTAGAACAATTCTTCCATCTATTTATAATAGAATTTTGAATACTTACATACTAAGAAGTGATTGGTATGATTACGAATGGGGACTTGATTATACTGAAAGTCTTCAAATGTTCGACGATGATCAATGCATGTTAACACGAATTTTTCGCGATTTAGCACGATATTTTCTAGATGAAGCATCCAGGTTACCGGCTGAAGAAGCTCTCAAATATTTAAATTGGGCCAAAAAATTATACATTCAAGCAGACCAAAAACCCTGTCATAGATCCTCTCAATTCACATCCACAATACTCAATTACATCAATCATCAATTGGATTATCTAGAACCTATTGTGAAAGCATCAAATAACGATTATGAAGATGACTAAACGAGTTTCATTAGACATAAACAGTTATACCTGTGAAAATTGAATAACTTGAACAGAAAAAAATAAATAACAAAGAATTCTAGTTTTTGATAACTCAGAAGTAAAGACTGATAGTAAATGAAGACTAGTGGAAGATGAATGATAAATGATGAGATTTCATGCCAATATGAAAAGCTCTCTCCCGCAGTAGATTTCAATGTTCGACATTGTACTCGTAGAGAATGTTGGTGCGGATGTATGAAAGCAAGGGCGACATAAAGACTCACCCACAGTCTTTTCTTTGTAAATATTCCATATTTTTCTAGATTTTTCTTTTTCTAAATTTTATTCCCAGGTATTTTCGTTTCTAGAGTTTGCCGCATATTCGTCAATATTCGGGTGTGGGTGTGGGTGTGGGTACGTGTGTTTATCTTGTTAAACCGGCACACCCACACCCGCTTTATTTTACTGCAAGACATAAGATGATATTTTCATCAGAACAACAGCTTTTCTTCTGCTCACACATTTTGTCCTTTTTTTGCTTGGACCATCATATGAGCGAACAGGTTTGATGGAAGATTTGACATATGATGATCGAACAACATACAATAGCGAGATTACAAGAGAGGAATTAGAGGGATCCAAACAGTTTTCTTGAAGAAGTTGTCAATAAATTAAACATCAACGATGATCAGCTTCATGAAACTCATTCGTTTTATCGTTTTTGTCTTCTTTTTGGCAACATGCGTGAAGGCTGAAAATATCCGATGCAAAGATGATCAAACATATTGCGACATCCTTGCTGGTACAGGTGTTTGCACCAATTCGAATGCCTATGGTTACAGTTGCCATTATGATGCTAACTATTACTACTGCAACTAAATATTGCTGAGGCATGTATTGAGAATAAAAATGATTAAATAGGAATTTCTTTAGAGAAGACTGTACCAATGAAAATGTTGCCGAAGCTTTGAATCAATGGAAATGGATTTTCATCTATTGACGAAAATCAATATGTCCGTCCTTTTTACACATATTCTCTTCTCAAATGAGTAAAGATTGAACTATCACACGATCAAACTGAAAGGTTCATCAGATATCAAACTCTTGACGTTCAAATGTTTCCAGAAAGTTGTGATCGAGCAAACTCATTTCTTCTGAGACTTCCCACATAAATCAGAAAAATAGTAGAAAAAGCACTAGATGTCGTATCAAAATGGAAACCACTAATCTGAAAAAAAGCATTGTTTTCTCAATATTCAGAAACTTGATACAGAAATAATTGACACTTTCCTTTAGTCTTTCTAATATTACCTCTTTTATAATGTAACTATTCTAAGATCATCTTTTATCATTTTAGGCAATATGGCACACATATGTTGATTGTCAAATGTCATCATCTACTATTTTAACCATCTTTTTTGTGGAATATGCTTCATCAGTTATTCTCGCTTACTGTTTTTTATCTATTTTCATGATTCAATTCAAATAAAATTTGTGTGCCCAAATGATAACTAGGTACTTCTTTAGATAAATCGAACTAACAAAGGACAATGAATTATTTTCTCAGTAAAAGCTTGACAATATTGATAAAGCTTGGAAGTCAACTTCCTTCCTCTTCTAAGTTTTCAACTCATTGATAATCAAGTAGAGAGCAATGTTCTATGATGACAATAGATGAGTCTAACCTCATGTTAGTATCAGCAATGAAGAAATCACAAGATACTACGTAATTGGTCTTGATATCTTTTGACACTTCATTCTTGACTATCGTTTTCAACTTGCTTTTTGAGATCTTGTCAAAGTCAGTTGAATTTTCGAAAGATAGATAAAGTAATGAAAAGTGACTGCCAAATTGCCATCGGTGTCATGGACTGATTACTTAAAATATCATCGATCAAGAAAAACAATGTTATGTTCAATTGGTTTGATTAGAATACCTATGCCAAGCCTTGAGTAATGTATGCGCATCTAATGAGTGTTGACAGTCTTTTAGAATTGATATAATCTCGCAACTTTCAGGGCACATACAAGAGAAACGACATGTGCTCATCATTAGTAGAATCGAAGATATCATTGTAAAATAAAAAATAATACCCCTTCATAATGGATTAACGCTGACAATAGTAATTGTTACGTGCAGACAGTGTGTCGTCGATGTCGTTGTTAAGTACTGCTTCTCTTGCATATCTCACTACGGATGTGGGTATGGGTGTGAGTGTGGGTGAAGATACAGATGAAAAGAGACCTACACCTACACCCCACCCCCACCCAAACCCAACATCCACACCCACACTCTAGTTAATTCAATTTTTATAAACTCTTGTTAAGCCCCTCCCTCAAAAATCGATCTCAGAGCCAAATCGGATGAAATTTTCAGCCCTATAACATATGGTTTGAAGGAGATATGTACCAAACAAGGGTCAAAAAATAGCTCATCTCATTTCCAAAAATTCTCTATGGACCTTCGTTCTACATATATATATATATTTTTTGTTTGAAAGTTTGTCTCTAGGGAAAGCCTAGCTTGTGGCTT
>CAJNOL010000399.1:0-27140 GCA_905250125.1 Rotaria sordida
TGTGGTTGACTGAGCTTAAAACAAGGTCTTTGAATAAAATAAGATGTTCAAATCTCTGTCTCGTTTTATGATGCTCACACAAAATAAAGATGATGAAGAAATGTGCAAGTAGTTTGGATTAGATTACATTTTGTGAGAAGACATTCAAATCTCGAAATTGGACACCATTGAAAATGAATGGCCTTCGATCAGTTTAAGTGTGAACTCAATTTATCATCATTTCTCATTCGTCTTTCATATATGTATGTGATGAACTCACTCATAAAAGAGAAGGAAGAGAAGAAGAATTTCATTCCTTAACATACATCCTAAAAAAAGGTCGAATATGTGTCTGCCCTTAACTTACATATTATTTCATGCTCTAAAGAAAGAGTTTTTTTTTTCTTTTTGTTTTATCGAAAATAATTACTTGATAGCATCGTCCTTTCGTCGAAGTTCATTATAACGTTGATATGAATTAAACAACCGTTCGAACGTTGATGTCCATTGTTGTTGATCATCATTCATCGACTTCATATTGGAGTTATTTTGTTCAATTTTATGAGTAAATTCAACGTCTTCTTTACTCAATGTATATATACTACTCATTGCTCTTCTTTACTCTGTACTTTTAAAGTGAATGTTAGGATAAAAGATAGAGCAGGATAAATAAAGTAATGAAGAGAAGAGAATGGAAGAGAGACGGGCAATGCAACACACATATACAACTAGAGTAAAGTTAAATACACAAATATGAACAATAGATAGAGTTCCATTATCGTTTTTTATTACCTAGCTGTCCGATATCGATCGATACGATTGGCGTCATTGACCCTTTCTGTCTCCGTCTCCCTCTCTCTCTCTCTCTCTCTTTCCTTTCATTGAAACACGATAAGATAAAGCAGGCATGTGAAAAAAGAACATACATCAACCAATTAAAACCTACTAAGTTTAAAAGCCTAGTATAAATTACATCATATATCTAGTCATTAGTTTTAGTCAAGTATCGGCATCCTTTTCTTTTTACAATGGAAATAGAGACATAAATCACTACATAAAACTTGATGTATATAAGTAGTATACTTAATATGTCCTTATGTCCTACCTGTATTAAACGATTAAATGTTGTTGTTGATATAATTATTGACGTATTTTTTACGTAGTTGTCGTAATATGGAAGCGGATTATGAATGTTTGTGAATGTTTGCACACACCTATTATAGGTTTTTCTCTCGCTCTCTTATTCTTATTTGTCTGTATCGTTTACGTTGTGTTTCTTTTTGCTTATAAACTTTTCAATGCACCACTTGATTTAAGAGTATGCGTGTGTGCGAATGAAGCCGTATTTCATTCAATACAGATACGCACAAAAAAACCGAGGCGAAGAAGAAGCGAGAGGGAAGAAGGAAGAAGAAGCCGCCAACTTTGTTGGTTACCTATTTCGTTTTTTTTTCATATTACAATCAACCACAAAGGCCCGGGCGGATCTATTTTTTGGTCCATCGAATCGTATATATAGAAACGAAATGAGAACGATAAAGAAAAAGAAAAATTACTATATACAAAAAAAAAAAGGTATTGATAGGTTTTGTATATATGATATCCCTGGAAAAAAAATGATTTGAGTAAGTCATCTATTACAATCCAATTTTATGTATTGATTGTCTAGACAAGTATACATATTCATTTATCGTTGATACGAGACTTTTATTTTAATCAGACAAATAAACAAAAAAGTTTGTGTGAGAAAGAGAGAAACAATTTCTGCCATGGAAAAAGAAGACACGTCGAAATATATTTAATATGTAATTCAATCAAACAATCTATTTATTTAGAAGAACTACAAATTTTCAAATCTTCTGTTTTTTTCTAAATAATCAATTGAAATTAAGGTCAAGTAGTTTTTTTTCCTGACAAATTACTGTTTCGTTACTAATCTGGATATACTCAATTCTACTACAACATACTATTAGCTATGTGGCTTATATTTCAACGTGATTAAATTGGTCTAATTATCTTCGTTTCTTTTTTTTTCTGTTACTATTGGCTTACAATCATTAAATATAGGTATAATTTGTTTGTCAACAAGTTTATACATCATTGAGCAAAACATTTTATTTAAGTTTTATTGAAAGAATATCAAGAAATGTAATAAAATCAAATGAATTGTTTTTGTAAATTGTACGATCAAGTTAATTAAACTTTTTATTTGAGTTCGATAATAAATTCTTTTGAATTTCTAAGATTTTTTTTTCTTTTTTTTCGATAAAACAATCAGAGATGGATAGAGTATTGTATAAATTATGATGACATACAAGACGACAAGTGGGTAACAAAAGATAGTGTCATATCAATACAAGATAAGTTCTTCTTGTTCTTGAAGAATTAGTTATGATAAAAAAGACAAGAATGAAATTGATCGCGTACCACTTGGGAATTTCAGATTGACATTTTTTAAAATAATTATATTTACAATGGGAATGAAAATTTTTATGGTAAAAAAGTTATTTTTGATAATGAAGAAGACCTTGAAATTGTTGTTTTTATTATGAGTTAGATTCAATTAAATAATTTTCTCATATGGCTTGAAATATTATCAAACAAAATATTAAACGATGAAATGTTGAGTAAACAATATGTTTTTGATAGTGACTGGATTTTACTCTGTAAAGTTCATTTTTATAAACATCTCTGGACAAAAGTTTTTCTTTCATCAAATCTCTGTCAACATTATAAGATCGGAATCTATTTTTACTGTAAGTTTCATAATCTTAAAAGATTGCCTACTAAATTTTGTCTTGTTTATCATCAAATACATGATTAGTTTTGAATATTTTCACAGAAAACTTAAATCCAATCTATGGTCTTTCTTCATTCACAAGATAAATTTATTGATAATCCATCTTCTATAATATTATTCACAATTACTGCATGAGTGCCATAAAAAGCTACAGACCATTCATCGGGAGAATTCTAATAATCAAGTCAAGATTCATCACAAGGTTATTTTTTTTTAGGTACATTAAGTGTATGATAATAGCAGACAAATGATATATAATATGGATATCCTTCACATTGATATACTAAGCATAAACCTGTTTTATTATAGTTAACATTATGTTTTATATCAAAATCATGTGGTCATTGTTGTAGATAAGTTATTGACATGTTTTAAAATATTATTATTACAAAAACCAGATCGTGCATAATTCTATAAATGATAAACAAAGAAATCATACTATTATCGAATTTTATTTTCTTTTCTTTTATTTCCAAATAGTTTGATAATAATTGTCTATGCACTTGATCAGAACTAATAATACAAAAGTCAATTTTAGCATTTTCTTTATCATATTCATTTTCATAGTAAACTATTTCAACAATAGCTATTGCAAAATTAAGAGTATGCATCCGATCTACTGATTCAACGAAATCTTTTATATGATCAAATTTACCTTTAAATATCAATTTTACGGTTAGTATATAATTTGTAGCGAGTAAATGAGCACTACCTAAAGTAGTAATGCCACAAGTTGTTTGATACGTACTTTGATTAAATGAAACTTTTTTATTAGTAAAAACTTCGATGATCATCAACTTATTGAACAAATTTATCGAATGCAATTATCAATGTTTCTGTAGCATTTTTACTAATGCAAATTGCTTCATATTGATAATTATTTGTTTTATTGGTTGCAGCACGATAATGAAATATTGAATTCAAAGTACGTTGGATTAGTAGTGATACCAAGTGGATAAATAATGCTTCGTAAAGCTTCTTGTTCCTCTTCCTCTTTAAACCACACTGAAGTCGTTACAATTATTGTCAATCTTTCTTGAAGATAAATCTTTTGAATAATTTGTCTTGCTTGAGAAATACTTCGTAAAATAACTTCTTCAATATGCATATCCGAAGTTCTTGACCTACTCTGAATCTTGTCGTCTTGCTACTGAAATTGATGGTCTGGATTCATCAATAATGCGTAACTTAACCATTCGTTTTTTAGCTCATGATAAGTTATTTGTTACAGATAAATTGTTTTTTTTTATTAAATAAGAATAAAATATTGATCCCCGGCACATTCCTTACCCAATTGTTCCCTTGTATAGATGGCTCGTGCTTAATACATTCTCTATTCTTCGGTCTCTCATTGTCATTCAAGTTTTAATGAGACCGATATTAAACTGACTATACTCCATGAAAGGCACACGAAAAATAAGCCAAACGATGTTCAATTAGTAATAAAATATGATGACGCTAAAAAGACATGTTTATTTAAAAAATAGTAAAAATAGATTTATAATAGTGTCTAATTCTAGATACTTTAGTTGTTCAATATGGGCAAATAAAACTTTATGATATCAAAGTATTACTTGTCAACTACAATAGTCTTAATTAGTAATACATTACGGACAAATCGAGAAAAATCTTAAATGACAAATATGAGATGTAATCGAGAAGACTCCTCTAAATAAAACGAAAGGTCATTCATTATATAAAGTTAAATAATATTCAGAAGAAAATTTATGTTTATCGAATTATATGAAATTGATACATATGTCTAGATAAAAACAGAACAGTTCTAAAGTTTGTAGAGAGACTAGAGACGTCTCTAGTCACACAACTAGAGAAGACTCAAGATCTTTTATAAGCGAATCTCAATCGTTTGTAGTAGAGCTTAGCTTTTTCTAGCTTTCGTTTGGCTACATCACTACTAAAAATATTTTTGAAACCTCTCCTCTTTTATTTTATCTATATGGAAAATTATTGTTTGACTTTCTTTTGTTATTCAATATAACCAATAAATAGAAAAACATGTTATAAAAGATTAAAATTTGCTATAATAATAAATATAACATACTAAATATTCACTATAATAATAATATCATATCATTGACAAAAAAAAAAAAAAGAATAGTATACCCTTGAATATGCCATAATGTAGACACATTCTTTCAATAATAAAAATTTAAAGGCCAATATGACTGATTAATAATATTATGTTATTTTCCTACAAACAAGGTTTTTTTAGTTACACGCTTGAAAAATAAAAGAATAGATCGATATACTGGATTGCAGAAATTGGTATGAGATAGAGAAAAGACTTTTATTTATCTACAAAACTATAATTTGGTAAGAGAAGCAAAATAAAAGTAGTCTTATATGAATCATATAAGTAGGTTGTAGAGACTTATAAAATGATTTCGGTAACTCTAGAAGAAATAAGATTTTTGATATTTAGAGTTTTATTTTAACATGAATAAGTTATACATAAAAAAGTCTGTTATTTAAAATGATTTATTTTCTACAAATGTACACAAATACGAATTTTATTTTATTTTATTTTTATTGAAAAACCTTCAATTTCAATCAAATAGTTTTTTGAAAAATATCTTTTCATAATAAACTATTTTTCTTTCAATCGGCTCAACTTCATTGTCTTTGACTAAGTCAATAATTAAATGTCAGTAGTTCAATAATTATTCTATGATTTTCTTTTGATAGTAAGAAATTCTAAAGAGTTTATTAAGTAAGCAAATTTCGAGTACTATGCTTGTTTAACTGACAGAGAATTTTCGAAAGTTCAAAAAAAGAAATGAAAGCAAAAAGGTTTTATTCATAGATGATTTGAATTTTTATTTACAATCTAACATTCGAATACCGATCAAAGTTTACAATCTTTTCTCGTGCTTAGCAAAATTAACATCTTACAAATGATTAGCTGAGAAAAATATCTTCTTTAAACATATTAGAAGAAATATAATCTGAAGTTCATCATTAAGCTAATTTATAATTAAACATTCTTTTAATTTTAGTAGTTTCTCTACTAAATGAGATCTTTAATAAAAATATTAAGACCATAGATATAAAAAAGTTTATCTGACAAGATTTTATATTTTCTCAAATTATGAATTTTTCATTAGATACTATTCGACTTCTCTATATAAAAGAGTGCTGCAGTGAATTTAGTGAGCTTCAAGTACACATATACTGAATCACTTGTCAGCAGGATACCTTTTCAGACATCTCATATTACCAGTATGTCACAGAATCTTGATTGAGCATCCTGGTGAGAATTGTTTCAGTGCATAGGTACTTACCAAAGATCAGCCGAGGTTCTATAGCATTTCATAAAAAAATTTTCAACAGGTTAATAGATTAACCAATTAGAAGCATATTGTAGTCAAGTATGAAAAATACATAAATTATCCAAAGGTTTCTGTGACATACTAGTCACTGAGTATCTTGAATTCAGTACAGTCAGGATGATACACGATTAAAACTGGGTCATTTCGTATTCATTTTAATCATTGTTACCTTTTTAAATTTATTTAAAAAAAAAAAGAACTTTTACTGTCTTGAACGATTGTGGAGTAAATCGTTTATGTTTTTTTAAATATTGAAAATACCATCATTTATATAATTTCTATGCATGATTTAAATATTTTTCTTTTTTTTTTCTATTAAATAAAATCTTAATTTAAATCTTACGTTTTTGTTATTTTCAATAATCATATTTAAAAATTCATCATGAAAAAATATCTATTAATTTTATAATAGCAACGTAACCAAAGGTAGACCATGATGTGAACATCACACTTCCATCGGCAGTCTTTGCTCTACCACAAAAAAAAATACAAAAACTTAATAATCATGATCATTTGTACTATTTCGGATGAATTTTTCAAAAAAATCTTGGATACTTGTCCAACCAATCACAACTTCCTAATTACGCTACTAAATAATAATACAAATAAAGGTTGTTTATTTTTATTGGTTGTAATGATTTCTAACTTGACTGTTTTTATCCCATTTTATGTGTAATTTGATTCTACAAATGAAAAAGATTCTATGTACACAAAACATCTCTTATTATATTCCTTGAATAAGTAATAAAAAAAAACAACGGTGAAATTCACATAGATCAATATATATATATATATATATGAGTATGTTATGAAAAACAGATAATTTTTTTCTTGGTACACTAGACTAGACAGATAGATAAATATGAAATTTTTGTAAGAAGTATTCTGTCCAAAATAAGATAAATTTTATTCATCTGTACCAATCATTTGAAATAGTTCTTCAAAACTGATTGTTGCTGGTGATTTTGCTTGAATTGTTTCAATATAAATAATATCGTCATCGTTATCGAGTTCATTTTGTTGATGTTCATTATTTGGAAAATTTAAACAAAGTACAGAATTTGTTGGTGATGATACAGGATCAAAATTAATATCATTATGATATTCAACTTTCATTTGTTTTAATATTGGTAAATTATCATTACCATCATTATCATTATCATAATCATCTTCGTCATTATTTTGTTCAATATGTCTTTTAGGTTCAGTTTTACGTAAACGTTTTGTTGATCGAGATAAAATTGTTGATGGCATTAATGGAAGAATTTTTTCTGTACTATCTAATTGATTTAAATGTATACATGTTTGTTCATCTAAACTATTATTATTATTATTATGTATTTGTATTGTTTGTTTTAATAAATTTTGTACATCATATGTATCAATTAATGAATTAGCATATTCAAGTTGTTCATTAATTGAATTTAAATGACGAAATAATGATACAATATCATCAAATTTTATAGTATGAGATTTTTGTATAAATAATTCAGCTTGTTTTAATAGATCAATAAATGGTTCAGTTGTATTTTGAATTGGTATATTTAATTTTGACCAAAAATGATTTGTTATTTGTTCATTATATTTATTTAATGAATTAATTATTGATTGTTTATGTTCATATAATTTTCTTTCAAAATTTGAAAATATAATTTCAATTTGCTGAATTTTTTTACGATTTATATCATTTAAATCATTTAATTGATCACGTGTTGTATGTATACGATTAAGACGATGATAACATGTTTGAACAATATGTTGAATATTATCAAGAATTTTTTCTCGATCATTCATAAAACATTTTTGACATAAAAGAAAATCACAACATGAACATAATATTAATGAACTTTTTTCTTGACATCTTGTACATTTACCATTAATATCATAATTTTTTGGAACTAATTCAAGTAATTGACGATGTATATATGATATAGGAAATTGATCAGCACCATTATATGGAAATGTACGACGACATAATGGACAAACTATAGTTGGATATGGTATATTAGATGAAGGAATTGATTTAAGACATGAACAACAAAATACATGTTGACATGGTAATGCACGAGGATCACGTAAACGATCAATACATAATGGACATTGAAGATTTTCTTCAATATTCGAAAATGAATAAGCTAATTTTGGTGAAGCAGAAACAGGATGAGAATAAGAATATTTTGATGTTGCACTAGTCGAAAATGAATTTTGCACTGAAAAATTAAAATCAATGTATATTAGTTATCGAAAATATAAAAGTTAGATTTTTTTCTCAAACTAAGTGAGAATTTCCAACTATTTGCACAACTTACTTTTTGTATTTTGTTCTTGATTATTAATGGATGTCGCTGTTTTTGATGATGTAAAAGAAGAAGGAACAGCATTGCTATAAATAGTATGGGTAGATGGTGTAGCCAATGGCGTAATGGTAGGAATAGTACGAAGTGCAGTAGTTGTTGTGCTT
Source organism: Rotaria sordida (assembly GCA_905250125.1). Lineage (NCBI taxonomy): Eukaryota > Metazoa > Rotifera > Eurotatoria > Philodinida > Philodinidae > Rotaria > Rotaria sordida. The sequence goes on from CAJNOL010000399.1 coordinate 8,591, forward strand.
GTCGAACGTGCTGCCATTTTAGGTGTTTGTCGTGGAACACGATAGAGACTTAAATCGATAGGACCTTGAGTAGATTCTCTTCCATGAGGTGCTGATCTTAATTGACTATGCATACGAAAAAGACTATGACGTACACTTGGATATCCTATCAATAATAAATATACTCATAGTCAGCTGATTATTAAAAAGAAAAAGAAAACATTTTTCTATATTTATATTCAACGAAAAGGAAAGAAAAGAAAAAGAAAAGAAAAAAAGTTTCAATTTTATTTATTACTTTTGCTGGTTCTTTTTTAATGAAAGATAGAAAAATAAATAAATAAACGGCGTATTTCATTAATCTTACCACTCGTAGATGAATGTTGATGTAAATTGGGTTGACTTGTCGATGATGATGATGATGTTTGTTGTTGATGTTGTTGTTGTTGTTGTTGTTGTTGTTCTTGCTGCAGTTGCTGTGCAGGTGTATATGCATGAACTGTCCTCATGAATATGATCTTTTTATTTTATTTAATAGATCTTTAATTAACTAAGTGATACAAAATCATAAAATTTCCAATTTTGTCATTCGTTATATATAAAAAAATTTTGTCAAAATGAAAATGATTGTGAGTATTAATAGTAATGGTGATGATGGTGTGTTTGTCTATGTGTGTTGTGTGTCTGCGTATGTGTTGTTGACGTTCTGTTGCTCGACGTATATAGTCTGCGTTCGGTTGCCCGCGTTCGCTCGCTCGTTCTTTTTTTTTTGTATTCTACTTCTTCTATTACATGATGACGACAGCACATACAAAAAAAAGTCCAACGTCATGTCCTTTACAAATTATAAGAAGTTATTATTATTTTTTCTATGCTCATTTAAAATTTAACACTCATGATAAATGTTTCATAAATTAATTTTAAATCTATGATAATTAGAATGAGGAAAAAGATAGATTTAAAAAAAGAAATATTCTATAGATTAATAAAGTTGTTAAAATATTATCATTGTATATGATAAACAAATTGATTTTCTTCTTTTTCATATAATTCTATATAGAACAAATTTATATTATTTTCATCTAAAAATATTTTTTTTTTTGAAAATTACTAAGTAATGACATGTTGACATAAACATTGATATTCTAGTACGTTCTTGTAGATTTTATTTTGTCCGAGAAGAACAGAAAAGAAAAAAAAATGCACCATCCTTCCTTTTTTGCTCGTGACATTTTTTTTCCATTGGAAAAAACGATTTATGATATTTGTTAAAGTTTCTTATTTTTCGAAAAATAAAAGACATGGAATTTACAATTTTTAATGAAGAAAATTACTTGATTTTAATATTTAATACAAAAAAAAGCTGTGTTTTTGTCAACTAATTTTACTTATATTATTGGGAAAATGTATTTTTTTGAGCTTTAAGTATTATGTTGCGTAAGAGATCAACTATGACTAAAAACTATATCGAATTTACTCATACAAAAATGTATGATAATGATTTCCTCATTTTTTTTAGGCATTTTTCTTGTCTAAAGTAAATTTATCGTCACATTTGATTGGTTTCTTTCTTTTTAAATCATATTGGATATTTATCATCGATTTTATCATAATAATAAAAGCAATACTTGTTAAATCAATCTTGGCTTATTTGAGTTTTGTAATCATTTATATTCTCTAGAACTAAATATGTTATTCGATATCTAGTTGAAACTGATAAGAAAGTAAATAAATATAGATTCAATATTTAATTCTAAAGATGTGTTTTTGATAATAAATAGTGATATTTTTCATTGGAATAATCGGTGGTAAAAATATTTTTTTATAATGGCAGAAGGTTAAGTTTAATTTTTTTTTTGACATAATTAAAGAACTACATAATGGATTTAACTATAAAGAAAATTTTAATATCTTTTTTTTCTCAAAATAAAAATGTTATATGTATAGAATCTGTATTTTTTTTAATTATGATGGATGCGTGTTTCTTGTAAAATATATTATTAGTATAGATTATTTCATATCGCTTATTAGCTCGAAGCTTCTTATAGTTCTACTTGTTATATTGTAATTTTTTGCGCAGAAAGATATGACTAAAGCGTTTGTTTATTGTAAATAAAGTTTCAATCAGGTAATTCTATATAGAAAAGAAAAACATATTTATGATGCGTAGTTTATTTGCATAAAATAAACTATCGAACGAAATAATTTAAATTGAGTTTTACTCAAATTTTAATTCTATACAAAATTTGGTTTTTCAATACAATAGACAATAAAAATTTGTTCGTCTAACATTGAAAGTATTCTATCAAATAAAGTTCACTTTAGTTTTTTGACAAAAACAAAACTAATCTAGTTTATATGTGACATTTTTTTTCTTATTTTCTTGATTGTATCAAAATTGCATTTTATTTTAAATAAAACTTTATAGTTGAATATTCTATAGTTTAACTTTCAACTTGCAGTTATATTTATCTTCTTAATGAATAAATATTAGATATCGATTAAACTACGTTTTCAGTTTGTGAAAATAGAGGAAAGAAAAATATTGTGCTGTGTTAAAACAAGTCGATTAAAACATGCACATATTATCTTACTCTGAAAAATCATTAGATCAATCAACTTGTGAGAATTAGTTTCTAAATTACATGATAATATTACCTAACATCATTTTCAAATCCTGATTAAAATAATGATTCAGAATGTTTTTGTATCCAAATGTATCATTATTTATAACACTCATTTATTATGAGATATTTTCATACCAATAAAAATATTTATCAATGACAAACGCATTTCTTATCTATCAAAAAAACAATATATATTCTAGTTTTCCGTAAGCTTTTTTTTTTTTTATTTCTTTCAAAATACATTTGCTTGATTGGAGCAAATAGAAATGACCATGCAAAAGAAAAAGCTATAAAAATAAATAAATTCTATGAATATAACCGCCCAAAGATTAGATTTCAATTACGTGTATTATAAAATCATGTCTCATAATAGAAATGAATAAACACAGAAACCACGCAATAGAAAAAAAAAATACAACATCGAAATTTAGCCATTATTGAATTATATTTATTTTTTGTATTTACTATAATTTTATTCAAAAAAAAATTTTATATTTCAAAACTAAAGTTTTAGTTTATGAAATAAATATTGAAAATTTATTCGATTTTTTAATTATTTATTGAATATTATAACCGTAATTGAGCGATCTCTATCGAGATGTTTGCTTTAATTGAGATGGTTTTATCTTTTTAGATAAGTTCTTCATATTATTTTTCTTTACATCCAGTGCAAGTAGAACGTATTATTTTGTTTACGATCATGCCAGTAGATTTGAGTACAGGTAATAATCAAAAATGAATTATAATTCAAGTTTTAAGAACTATTCATTCTTAAATATAGGTTCCATTCCACCAATTTATCGTAATTTATTTGAAATGATTAATTTACATGGTATTGATAAATTAACACTTGCTGTATTTGTACCTTTATTTGAATCAAATACGTTGACACAAACAATATTAAATCAGGTTTGAATTTTAAAAAGAAAAAGATAGAAGAAAATTTTATTATTTTTTCTTTATTTAGATTTGGACTGCTGTCATAAAGACAAATTCAATTTCTTCACGTAATGATTTTTATAAATGTTTGGCATTAATGGCACTGGTTCAACAAGGAAAAAATGTCGATGAAAAGTTACTTGATAATTATGTAAACCGAGGTATTATAGAAAATATATAAATGAATCAACAATAAACATGACGATATTTCTTCTTTCAGAATTACCGATTCCAACACTAGACGCTTTGAATGAGTTAGAAGATCGTTTAATTCGTATATTACGTAGTGATCAAGGAAAAACTACACTTTGCTTTCGTTATGGTGATCTTTGTTCATTAGATACTATTCAAGTTAATGTTGCACCTGAGAAAAAAGGTAAAAAAAACAATGATTCAAACAAAATAAAATTGTATCTATCTTTATTTCTAGGTGTTATTATACGACATTTTGAATATGAAGTAACAAGCATGGTAAATGTTTTGTAGTTATTATTGTTGTTGGTAATATTGTTATATATCTTATCATTCTTTTCTTTCTCTATCAGCATTACAAGAACAAGGTTTCACGTCGATATAATGACTTTGTCGCTTTGCATGAACTATTATCTTTAAAATATCCCTTTCGAATAATACCACAACTTCCACCAAAAAAGACTGTTAATGGTCTCTAATTTTTCTTTTTATTTTAATTAAGTTGCTCTATGAAAAATTGATTATTTACATAATCTTGCTCATTTGCTATGATTTAGTAAAAGATAATTCAATAAATTAAATCGATAGTTTTTTGTTTTAGTTGACAAAGAATTTATTGAAGAACGTCGTCGATCATTAAAACGTTATCTTCAAATTTTATGTCGACATCCAACTATTTGTGAAATAGAAATTATTAAATTTTTTTTAACTTTTCAAGGAACAGTTCGTATTATATATGAAACAGAGAATTTCATTTTGTTTATTTTGAAATATATATTTAGTCATGTGGTGATAATATGAAAGCAACGTTTAAAAATACACTTGATGAATTCAGTTGTGAACCACCAACATCATCCAGTTCTATCGATAGAATCGAAGTACAAAATGATGTTGTATTTCAAACTTCTTTTTTTTTTTAATTGTAAAATTTTTCTCTAGAGACACGAAGAAGATTCAACTGGTATTCGAATGTTTCGTATAAGTGAAACACATATATCATTTCTTTATCAACAATTTTCTCAAATTCGTACTTATTTAAAAAATATAAATGAACGAAATTTTAAAACTGCTGATGAATATTTAGCAATTGAAAAATCTTTACAGTAGATTGTTTTTTTTCTGTTAGAATTTTAAATCAATTAAATCAATTTGTTTTATATAGATTAATAAGTTCAGACTCAACACGAATCGAACGATGGGCTACTGGTCTTAATGATTATTGGCCAACAATACAAGGTGGTCTTGCTACATTACCTTTTGAAATAAATGCTGTTGCAGAACGTATTAATGAAGAATGTAGATATGCAGATGAAGTTATTAATGATCATCTTGATATGTTAATTGAATTACTTCAAGGATATAAAGTAAAAGAAAAAAAGCAAACAAATTCTCTTTCATTAAATTTGATTATCTGTTTCTTTTTCTTTTGTTTCAAAAGGATTTATGTAAACGATTCGAAGAAGCTTTACAAATTGAACAACGAGCTATTCAAAAAGCAACAAATCAAAACAAACGTTCATTAACAACAAATGAAGTATCAACAAAAGTAAATAACTTTTTTTGTATCGATATAACAAGAAATAAACATACTTTGGTTTATTTCATCGATATCTATACTTATCGATAGTTAATATAACACAAATAGAAAATAGGTATATGTCATAACTTTGCAGATATAAATGAGAAATATTTAAACATGAACAAATCTTTAGAAAGTGAATATATAGATTAAATAAGCAAGGTTTTAAATGATCGTTACATCCTCAATTTTGTTATTTAATATGTTTGTGAACAAATAAGTAAGATTATATTGGAATTAAGATGAATATATTATGTAAAAATGAAACATACTTCATAGTGATAAATAAATTTGACGAGAATTCTGACACACACAAAGGTTTTATTGACATAGTGAAGAAAAATGCAAAAAATAAGAACACAAGTTCTACGTATCATATCAAGCGATATGATTGAAAACAATAGACACTCATTAAAATGAAAAATTTAATATCAGATAAAAAAGTTTGTTAGGAAAATGAAGAATTGATATACAAAAGAAATGAAAGTCTATCTTCATAGTGTTAATTCAATTCACAACTAAGGTGGCCTATAGTGCCAATGTCTTAGCATATAATATTGCTTCATTTTTCAGCTACTACAAACAGATTCAATTTAATATTATTATAGATCACTGTATTCTGTATAAAATGAGATATTACAATAAGCAAAATCTGATCTATACATTTTCACTAAAGAGCTAGTCTCTATGGAAATCAGCATTGGTTAAAAAAAATCTGTTTTTTTATAAATACAAAAATTTTAAAAATCTTTTATGCAAAAGTAAATAGCATACTTTGTAACTGAGTTATTAAAAATTGTTTCTTATTTTGAATGTAATAGGTTTCAATCGAAATAGAAAATTGACCAAAATAATATTCTGTACAACTAAACAATTTGATGATAGTTGTTTAATCTTAATTCTAGAAGATAATTCTGAACATATATATTCGAAAAGATCGAAAAAGTCTGATTCTAACTAACTGCTTCTGGCTTTAACAAATAGTCTGTAGTTAATCGAAAAAAGAAATAAATATTTTATTTCAAGACTTCCACGACATATTCTTATCGAAGATAAAAACCTAATGAATTCGTTGTAAAATTGACAATATCATGTGAAATTATGATGCTTATCATATGATATAGAATAATGAAAACTTTGTAAATATGAAATTTTATTTATCGATGAGAAGTTATGATAGTGTAATCCAATCTTTTTGTGAAGGTTCTCGACATATGTTTTTATTTGACATAATCAATATTACTTACACAGCAAGAAGTGAACATATGATTATCAAGATTTCATCTACTTTATCTTTCCTAATTTAAACTAAATATTGATATAAAATATTCAGAAAGATTATATTTAATATCTATAATTAAATGGGTAAATTATTTTTTTTGTAGAATGATAATCTTAATTCAATTGAAAAACGTAATAATCATGCACTTAAATGTATACAAACTGAAACACAATTAATCTATGCAAATTTAGAAGCATTCGTTTATATATTAAGTAGTTTGGGAAATATTCAATCGAAAATTTCATCTGATGTAAGTCTTTTTTTTTTCTTATTTATTTTATAAATATATATATTTTTTTTGTGTTTTCTTTAATTAAAAAGCTTCTCGATATTTGGAAATCATTTTCAAATAAAATCTCTGAACTTGGACAAACATATGTTAATAAATCATCAATACAAAGAACAAATACAATCGGATTAAAAAATAAATAAATGCGTATTTTCTGTTTTATTTACTTTTCGGTTTTTTTTTCATTTAAAAGATGCAATAAATAAATAAATATATATATATATATATCCATGAAAAGATAAATATATGGATTTTTTCTTAAGCTTTAGTATCTAATGGTTCGTGAATTTTACGTTGTTCCTTAAACAATTCTGTCCAAAGCTCACGTAAAACATCAGGTGATGGAAGTGCTTGTTGTTGTCGTTGGAATAAATTTTCATTATTGGTTTTAAATTGTTTAGCACGAAAAAAATTTTCACGTGCTGAACCAATATGTCTTTTAAATATATGTTGTGGATCATTTAAAATCATTGTAGATATATTATTGAAAAAGAATGTAAATAGAATAAAACAGAAAAAAATCCATCGCGCCATGAGAATATTTGAATCTAGAACAAAAGAAGAAGAAAATTTCTAAGCTTGACTAAATCAATGGTTAAATCCAAAGGAATGTTTTTCAAGATGGAAACTTAGAAAGCACGTTAATCTCTCTATTTTTTTCCCAATTCATCTCGTATTTAATAAGTATAGACACTATTTGAGATTGAGATAGAAACGCCAGTTGCTTTATAGTAGTTATATTTGCTATTGTTCTTATTTTGACTCTATCTAAATCACGCACATATAAAACTGCGCATGTTCGTTGTTGGCATATATATATATATATATATATATAGATATATATGTGTGGGTCGATGTAAGCAATGGAGCCAAGGAAATTCAATTTGACAATAGACGACACGAGGGATATTGCATAGATTGGTTGTATATGAATAGAAATAACCGTAGCTTCGATTAAAATCTTATTGAATGGTGACATGCACAATACAATTGAACTTTTGTAATGTTAACGTGACAAAAAAGGAAATCACTAGGTTTTTTCTATCCAAGACTTCATTCAGATGACACAATTGAATACTATACAAATGATAACTGAGATTTAGATGAATCAAATCAATAAGCTTAATTGAATTTATTTCAACTTCTTTCTCTGTGAATGCAAATTTGATTATAAAAGGTGCACATAGTATAGAAAAGAGATGTTCTATGCATCTTTTTTCTTTCTCTTTAATAGAATAGAATGATGGTAGGACGGCATCATATCGCAATTCTCTTCTTCTTTTTTTTTTAATTCATTCTCTTTCTTTTACATTTTACTTTTATAGTGACGTGAATCGACCCAAACTTTATTGTGTATGTTTGATTCTCGTGTCAGTAACATACGGTGCTCGTCACGCATTTTTTACATTCAACAACAGCGCCAAGCACGTAGAAGAAAAGAAAGAAAAAGAAAAGAAGGAGCACACGGCACAAGAGCAGTACTGTTGTTCAGTGTATTTGTAAGACTCGGAACGAGTGTCTAGCGTTATAAATCATTCTTCTTACGTTTTTCTTTTTATAAAGAACGACAGCGGTCAAATTATCAGATGAGCTTTCGACGTTCATCAACACGTGTTAAACCACCCAAAGCAACGATTAAAATACTTTGTGTTGGCGATGGTTCGATTGGTATTTCAAATTGTTTTTTTTCTTCTAAATAAAATTTTTTTCTCATTTTTCACATTATTTATAGGAAAAACGTGTTTGTTAACTGTCTTTGCAACGAGTAAGAGAAAAACAACAGGAAAAAAAACCAAGCTTTTTTTTCTTCTTTTTATTAAAATGTTTGTCTAGATGAATTTCCCTCGGCTTATGAACCAACTGTTTTTGATAATTTTGCTTGTGTTATGAGTCGAAATTCAAAAACATCATATAATCTTGAATTATTTGATACAGCTGGTCAAGAAGAATGGGAACAACTTCGTCGAATGATGTATGCCAATACGGATGTGTTTTTAGTATGTTATTCATGTATGCAACCATCTTCATTTGATAATGTCGAAAAAAAATGGATGCCCGATGTTCGTAGTCATGATCCGTCAAGTCTTGTCATTCTTGTTTCACTTTGTATTGATTTACGTACAAATAACAATGCAATAAATTCTCAAACTGATCTTATATCACCACCAATGATAACAACACGACAAGGTTCAGAATTAGCTAAACGTTTAAAATGTAATGCATTTATTGAATGTTCATCAGTACTTCGTTTTCATGTTCGAGAAGTATTTGAATGTGCTATTGATGTATTTGAACGTGATTATCAACGATATTCTGATCAATATTGTCATGATCATCGTCAATGTCATACATGGATATGTTGTCTTATGTGTTGTTCATCAAAAAAACATAAACAACAAAAAAACAAAAGTGATAAGTCAGATCAATATTCTTACAATCCAGAATGAATAGTATATACATATATATATATATATATATATATATATATCTTTAAGCTTTTGTTATAAATTTGTCCTATTTAATCCGGTGGTTGTATGTTTGTTTTTCATTTTAACAAAAAAACAAAATTGCTTTTTTTTGTTTAATGTATCATGTAATGTTCAGTTTTTTTTTATTGTCGTCATGTTTCGTCATTGATGTATCAAAAAAGAGCAAGAGAAAGAAAAATAGCACAAGACCATGAAATATACAGAACAAGAAAAAAAGACAAGACAGGTTTTACTATCTGTACAATATAGGAAAATATATCTGACAAAAAAAAAGAATACTATGTAATTTATAAGAATAATATCTAGTCAATTTTGTATAGGTTCCATTTGATTGATTTCATTAATTAATCGTCTTCCATGTGATGACCAATCCATATCATTAACACTCATACATGTAAATCGAATTTTTCGTTCATCCTAAGAAAAAAAAACAAATTATGTTATTGATTATTTCAAAAATGAGATTATTTTATTTACATTATATTGTTCTGCTTTAGCACGAAGTTTAAATATTAATTCACGATTCATTGCTTTTCGAATAATATCTTCCATAATACTTTCACTTTGCTTAAATATCAAAATAAAATAAATATATTTTGTTTTTTATTAATGAATAAAAAAAATAGATATATATGTTTACATTAAGTTTATGATTTCCAAATTCATCAGCAGTAACACCAAGTAATGTTTCAGCTTCATTTCGAAATATAGTGATCCATTGGGCACCAGTAACATCAGAAATTTCAGCCTAAAATTATAGAGAGAAACATAGGCTATAGATGAATCCCTGTCGAAAGGACAGCTGATCATTTCAAGAAAGTGAACATATACTTTCGAGAAGGCAATCACATTGTTCTAAAGATAAAGATTATAATCTTTATCAGGGACAACATTATTTTCGCAAGTGTGATACTTTCTTAGCTCATCATACTGGTTCAAATCTTTAAAAAATGAACATAAAAAGATTAACAACAAAATGTCACTATATTGTATGTATGCTTTCTTGCTTAAAAAATCTCATTAGGATAAAACTAATCTTTTCTATGTTAATTTGGTTAATTTTGTTTTCAAATACATACCGAAATCATATAAGCCCATTTAAAATTATTGTAAGTCTTATTACATTTTTCACATCGATATGTTCCATTATTTTCATCTACAACTTTTTTACCACATTTTTCTTCTGGACACATCTATCATAACGAAAATAATCAAACAAACTTGAATTCTTGGATAAAGAAAATTCTTTTTTTTTACCATGTAAACAGCCGTGTCTTTTTTAATTAATGTAGTTATTCCTTTAACACAGACATAATCAGGTTTATCACCAAGGCCAAGACCTTCGACAACAATTTGAGAAAGTGTTTTTATGACTGCTGAAATAATAATAATAAAATAGTTTCGTAATTAAGCTCAAAGAAAGAACAATAAAAATAGAAACAAACTTTGTCGATTTCCAGTATCAGCTCCTTTCGATAAATCTGGTAAATCAATAGATTTTCCTTCATTATCAAACCAAACACGAAGTTCAACCGTTCGTTGTGTTTCAGGTGGATCTTGACGAATTAATGTACTATTAATACATGATAGAGTACGACCTAAAACCAAATCAAATTATTCTTAATTTCATTTATTGATTGAATTATTATTCGAATAGATACCATTAAAATCACCAATTTTTATTCCTTTAAAAGCCACAACTGGATGTGATGAACCATCAAATTCTTCAGCCTTATTAAAAAAAAAAAAACAATCAATGAAAAACAAAAATCGATTTTTTTGTCAAGTTTCATTTCTACTTGTTGACCCCATAATGTTACTGATATTGATGCTTTTTCATCAACCAAAAGTAAATCACGTTTATTAAATTCTTTTTGTGATGCTTTACTAACAATCGTTTGCATGTCAGATGTACTTTTAACAACACCAATAACATCTAAAAATATTAATAAGAAATAATATTCATTCGATTGAATTTATTTACCACAAATACTATTTGCTGATCGATTAGCTATATCATTAATTGAAATAAAATTAAATTGTACTTGTGGAATATTTTCTCCTTCACCAGCATCACATGCTTCAATAATTGTATCATGATTAAATGTCATTTCATAATCATTATTTGTATTATTAAATTGACGATTAGCAGCTTTTAATGATGCTTTAGCAATATAATAAACCTAAATAAGAATGAATGTTTTTGTTTGTTTTTGTCTTAAGACATTTATGATTGCACAGAAAAACGTACTTCACCAATTTCAAGCATGGAATAAAATTTATCACATTCAGCATTAAATCCTGTTGCACGAATTTCACCTGATTGATCAACAAGATCACAACTGAATAATTTTCCAGGACCACGTGCATTTTCATATGTTCGAATTTGACTTTTATTACTAATACGAGCTTTGATAGTCCATCTGAAAAATTTTATATTTTAATACTCAAATTGAAAAAATTATTAAACAAAAGAAACTAACTTAGTCATATATGGATTAAGTGTATCTATATTAATAATTCGTTCTTTATCAATACCATTTGTTCCTTTCGAACCAAGACGATTATCACCATTTGATTTTTTTCGATCATCTAATGTTGGTAATGCTTTAGAATCTTGTCGAATGACATTCGTAGCTGAAGATGCTATGAAAAAGAAATCATCAAATAAAGACTAGGCACAACAAGGAAAATTTGAATTACTGATAATGAAAAATACTAGCTCATGAGGGAAGTATCCGATTTGTACAGCCCCATTTTGATTCATTCGATAGAGTATATTGAAATAAGAAAAAACCTAAAAGGATTCGAGACTAGTGAGATAACCAAGGATCCGTTAGATCTGACGCCACCTAACCACTGGTCCTCGTCTTCCTACCCCTGGAACAAAAAAAACGTAATAATTGCTACCACTAATATTGTATTGCATGGATTACCCGTCCCTCAGGATTGTAGGGCACTGCCATATCACCTACGATCTCTTAGTTATGCCAATACTCGAGTCCATGGCGTATTGATGAAGAGTTTTGATTTGAAATTTTGTCTATAGATAGATTTAATAGTCATTAGATAGTTCTATAAGTTTCAACGAAAACAAACATGTCTTTCTCGAGATAATTAATTTCCAACAAAATTGGATTATTGTATTCCCTTACGATAAATGACGGTTTTTTTTTGAAAATTGAATATTTCGAGAAAAATATATTCGTTTTTGTTGAAACGTTCAGAACTATCTAATGACTGTTAAATATATCTATAGGCAAAATTTCAGATCAAAACTCTTCAGTTTGTTTTTCTTCGGAATACTTGACTCTCACTAAAACAGCCGTAATTCTTCATCAGTACACCATAGACTCGAACACTTTTAGGCTTTTTCTTACTTCAATATACTCTATCAAATGAATCAAAACGAAATTGAGCACTTCGAATACTTCCTTCGTCAGAGGGTATAGTAGTTTTTTCATTTGTGACCAAGAGCAAAGGATTTTCGTCTCAGGTGAAGAGAAGAAATGTTTTCAATTTCGAAAACTATTTAAAAAATAATACCTGCAGCTGAAATGGGTGCTTGTGCTTGATTATTGTTTGTTGTTTCTAGAAAAAATTTTCAATGAAAATGGATCTTTTTATTCCCAATTGAAATTTTATTATGTTACCTAGACGATTTGTATTAGTACCGCTATTAATAATATCAGTCAACGGTAATGCAACAGGATCTCCAATTCGTTCACAATCACTTTGAAGTATTTCAATTTCATAAAGCATAAGCATAACTCTATGAAATCCTATTAAATTATTTTAATTTTATTATGAAATTATTTACCGTCCATTTTGTTTATCAATTGAATTCACCATTACACGATCAACACGTATAATAGAATTTTCTTTTAATGAATCCGTTTCAATTAATTTATTCATTTGAGTACCAAGCATACATGCTAAATAAATCAATGAATTTTACTCGTAAAGCTAATCAAATAATTTCTTACACGAAAATGTACTCTTGCCATCAGATAACATAAGACGATAACGTTTAGCAGAACCTGATGGATCATCTGTTTTACTTTCAATTGGTTTAATACCCTAAACATATCAACATTCGAAAGTTATAATCATTATCATAATAAAAATACATACTACAACTTGTAAAGTTGCTTTTTCTGAAGTATTACCACGTATATAACGCTAAGAAAATGTCAAATAACAAACTAATTTTTTAATGAAGAAAATATTATATTTACTAAAAGAGCACCAGTTGTAAGTCGTTGATTAGCCATTCTAGATTAATCTGAAAATAATTAACTACAACTGTATGCAATGATATACTTGCTCCTAGAGAAAGAAAAAAAAAGATCTATAATATATAAGATCTAGCTAAATTCCGAGAACAACAAAGAAAGAAAGAAAGAAAGACGTATAGAGAATACGAATAGAAAATTAACATGATGAACTGATGTACATTTAAATCGACATGTGACAATATTACCGTTCGAGAAGAGAAATCTATTCTATCGATATTTTCTACAGAAAAGAGAAAGAGAAAATAACAATGTTGTGAAAAAGAAAATATAATAAAAGAAAAACAATCAGTGAAGAAAGTATGAACTGAATAAGGACAATCCATAGGCATAGTCGTCAATAATCTTTATGACATAATGTGAGAGAGTCTAAAAAATGTTTCTTTCTTTCAATTCTGAACAGATACACTTATCATCAGCGACATCTGTATGAAATTTTGAAGTAATAAATAAATTCAGAATGCTTTTGCATAATATAATCAAGAACTGGAAAAGAAACATACTTATCATACGTTCATTAGAGATATCGACATATTCTTATCATTCTGCCAAGAACCACTTCGGTGAAGATTATAGGGATGATCCACAAGCAAAACGTTTTCAGTCTAGAATACATACTTACAGAAACTTGTTCCTAACGGGAAGTGACTCATTCGACTTCTAATCAAGTTTAGAATTTTTTTTGTGTCTAAACTATTGTATAGTGCCCATTGGTTTGAAACCATACATCGAGTGCATAACTGAAACAGAAGAATCTGTTGACAAAATGTGAGTCATCTAGGAACTGACAGCATACTATTATGATGATCATGTTTCTTTAATATATTGAATAAAGCAAAATCTTGTTTAAGATAATCATCTTATTATATGTGAAAAATTAGGTAGTGACGAATTTAAGAAACAATGTTACAAATGATCGTTTCTTCCTTTCAACATTCTCCATGAATTATTCTGAAGACAATTGAATGAAAAATAAATCAATCCTTCAAATAGACACCAGAAACTTTTTTTTTTAACCATCATAGTTCCTTTACCGATACCCTGACTTCGTTACTAGGATTATCTATGCAAATACAGAGTGATATTTGTTTGATAATTAGGCCAGTGGAAAAGTACTGATGTGTTTAATAAAAAAAAAAGGTTCAGAAGCAAGTAAACCAACTGTTTATTTCATCAAATGTTCATAGTAATGGTTCTGATAAGATTTAAATAAGTCGTAAATAAGCAACTCATAACATGATGAAGACGAATAAATCGAATTTTGTTACAAAGGGATCAGCTATTCAAATCATTGAATAGCAGAATTATTTTTCTTTTAAATTAACTATCAGATTTTTTAAATACCTATAAAAATGTTTAAATGAACGCTATATTTTAAATAACTTTGTTATATCAAAAGTTGTTACAAAGCAATCAGCTACCTAAATTATTTAGTAACTGTATATTATTTTAACAAGTATCTCTGTTGAGAGGCTACACACACTCATATCCATACACCATAATGTCGCAAACATCTTACAGTAGTTCTCTGATGTTATATAGTTTTATAAAATATAGCTCACCAGCTATTTTCATAGTTGATGAAATAGAAAGATGTAGAAGAGATATGTTTAACTTCCACCATGCTTTCAATCTTGAGCTGCAGAAGAAGTTGAAGAATTCAGAGATGGCACTATTACCACTAGCGCAACTTATTTCAAATATGAATGCAAATTGAACATTTGCAGAAAAAGAAACGATTGCAATAAGTACATGTTCTTGAATAAAAACTAGTTCAAAATGACGTCGATATGATTCGAAACAGATGTACTTCAAAGGTTTTTTTATGTTGACAATGCAAGAAAATCGCGCCTTCTATTGACCCGCAATTTGATACATTTACTAAAATATATGGAGTTACATCCATTTTTAATTCTTTGATTTTTTTGAAGTTCTGTAAATTCTCGATAGATTTCAGCCTAATTCAAGTGAACCTTTAGTCTTAACACAAATGAAAATAGACTTAGACAAAATTGGAGGAAGAGGTACATTTTGAAATTTATTTCGACAGAAGAAGAGTTTATTGTGAAGTGTATTTGATATGTTTATTTAATATTTTGGTTGAATGACATAAACAGTTGAAATACAACGTGTTTTTTTGAGAAAATATAATTTGGAAGAAAAGGAAAAGTTCAGTTTATTAATTCAATATTTTTGGATGCTATTGATCAATTCCTTGTTTATTTACTAATTTGTCGAACGTACAAATTGTCATAGTAAATATAACCATCAGTACCAGACTTCCATTCATCTCCTTTTCCACCGCGAAATCTATGAGAGAAAAAAGTAAGTTATTTGAAACGAAAGTAGAAATATAGTTAAACTTACGTATGAAAAGATAAATTGTTGATAAGTCGTTTACTATCATTTGTTGTCCAACGAATACTTTGATCAATTACTGTTTCACCATTGATTAGGACTTGTACCTGTCCATTAGCATTATTACCAGTATTCGATTTGACATACATATGAACTTTGTACCACTTGCCTTTTTCGATACTACCTGAATTGACAAAAAAAATATGAGTTTTAGAGAATGCTAAAACCAACAACAATATTCTATAATATTAGTTAATATTCTATTAAATCGATAAGAAACACATTTGAGAAATACCAGTTCATATTTAGTAGCTTCTTTAGTCAAATGGTTTTACTCCATTAAGCACTCATACCTGATGATGGATACGATTTGCCGAAATTGCTTCCACATGGTCCTGGCATTCCTGCATGATAAACATATGGATGAAAATAGACTCGTTTTGTACTTGGATTTTGATACCACATTAAACGGAGAGTACCACCTCCTCCATCAGTTGGTAAATTGCATCCTGTGTTTCCATTTCCAATACCAAAGCCGAAACCAACCTTTCCACCACGACTCCAATCAAATTGGCTGTGAAATCTAACATCGAAATCTAATTCATAAGCAGAACCATCTGGAATTCTTGTATTTGATATGAGTCCTCCTGCTCCAGACAAAGCATTTTTCTCGACCGTTATACGTAATGTTCCACTTGATGTCATGGCACGATTATTATTCCAACCAGTGACTGAACCAAAATCCGATCTAGCCATAGCATCCGTATATGGTTGTTGATGACCCCGAGTGTCCCAATTGATCGATTTTTGATACAATTGTGCCGATACTAATGAACAAAAACAAACACAGAAACTATCTAGCAGGTGTATTCCTATCCTTGTCTTACCGTAGTCAATTAATAGCAACAAAAGAACATTTGTCAAGACTAATTCATTATTGTATGAAAGAAATTATTTTCAAAATGAGAATTATCTATTATATTCATATAATATTAAACAATTACCTGTAGTTCTAGACAACTTCATTGTGTCGATGATCGTTGTTTTTAATGGCATGCAATATAGAAAATTAAATACGCTTAGTATTTATAGGAAAGTCTAAGCTCCATTATTAACAGTATTATTTATAAAAACGAATGCATCTGTTAAAGCTTCGGCAAATATATGTTTTTATATAGAAATTAATTTGATTTTGTTTTTCGTTATTGACATACCCTCTCTATCTTTATATATATATTCAGATATTTTCTTTTTTTTTTAAATCGATTGATACATTTCCAAGTAATAAAATACTTCTAATCTCGATAATTGACTCCTATCAAAAAACCTTTATATTTTTCAAAACAAAGTCTAAACTATCACTTTGACTATAAGATTGTATCCCAGCATGAACAAGTTACTGTTCGATTTTATTTGAGAATGATCGATGATTTAATCTGCCGTCATTTCGTCGAATAATCATATTACATGAATGCTTTGACATGAATATTTATGAAAAGACTGGTTTTTTTTATAATGTTACTTCTAATTTCTGAGCGACTTTATTACTAACAGGATCTTTCCGTTAGAGAGATTTATCTTATTGATGAATAGGTCAAATCACATAGAATAATTATTTATGATTAGGGCAATCTAATGGTATATAATTTAGAATTGCATGATCGGTGAATGAGAGTTTCCCTCACTCAATGACTTTGAAATGCTATTATATTCAATGCAGCACAAGTCTCTCATTGTCTGATTATTCTACTATATGAAGTACATTTCTGAATACGTGTAATTGTCATTTATTCTTGATAGATTTTTAGCTAAAGACTGAGAATCGAAAAAGAAACAAATATTTCGTAACCCATCTTTATTGATAGGTTATAGACTGAATGAATCGAACATGATTTTGCTTATCATTGAAAAAAATTCTAAGTTTATTATCATTATGTTATCTACATTTACTTAATTATGAATACGAGCTGGTCGATGAAGTTTAAATAACATCGAACCCGACTCAACGAAATATAACGATCAACATTACCGTTAAATATGCGAGATGTCTTTGTTACTTGTTTACATCGTTGAACATGTTGTTCTTTCTCATATTTCTATTTACCTTTTACTTTTCTCATACGTGAACTGCTTCTTTTCAAAGGTTTTTTCGTGTTGTAATGTGTTATTTCTCTATTCTTTGATGTAACTCATTCCTGTATCTCGATGTCTATTTTTTTCTAAAAATGTTGATACGACACATTTCCTCAATAGGGGAGAATATTACAGTGTGATGTCACATGTAGGTGTGTCCACTATACATATGTGATTCACTATTTTCTTTTCATCATTCTTTCATCTTTAATTGGTGTCTCTTTTATTTAGTTTTCGCCATAGACATATTCAATATATATAAGTTTAGTTTAGTTTTATCGTTTCTGAAATATAGATCATGTACAGTACAACAACCATATATATATGTCTGAATATAGAAAACAAGAACGCAAGAAGAACTGATAACACTTAGGAAAGGTAAAACTCG
>CAJNOL010000399.1:33715-64837 GCA_905250125.1 Rotaria sordida
AATATGTTGCCCGCTCTTCGAGCGCGTACAAACTTGACACGCATTATCAATCAACTATTGGCTGCTCGTCGTCAACAAGACGCATTTCGTGTTCCTTCACAAAATTCATCAGCTGTATCCGTACTTACAGATGAACAACGTGCACACAATCTTAAAATCTGGCCTGGTAAATAATTTTGTATTAATATTTAAACTGACCATATATCTGTATTTTAATATTAAGTGAATAAAAATTGAACTAGACTGAGATGATGACGTACATGTACTAGGAAAAAGAGAGATAATGAAAATCAAAGGTATATTTTTTTTCTACATTCGAATGTATAGTATGATATTACTGAAATAGATTAGTTAAGTTTTCACTGTCTATTTTATTTAGACTAATGTTGAGTTTCAATATTTCGGTATCTATTCGAAAGAAATAGAAAAATATAAATGATTGATGAACTAGTACGGTTGAATTTCTTTTAAGAAACTCTGTTTCTGATTATTAGATTTTAAGAATGTACTGTCTTTTTTTGTCTCTTTCATTATGCGCGTTATCTTGGATAAAAATAGTTGAAGATATTTAACTGACCTTTGCCAGTGTTGGTAAGAAGTCATTTTTTCCAATGTTATATTGTCAAGTCTTGAAAGAAAATTTTTTAGGAAATGTGCAAATTAGTTTAAATCTATTGAATACATGACATTCAACAAAGAAAGATTGAGAGGTTTCTTTTTAACTTAACAAATATTTTGTTTAAAGAACTTTTTTCTATATGTAGATTTATAGAAAAAAAAAGTGAAGCTATTTTTTTTTTCGTAAAACTTTAGGTGTTCCGGAACGCGTTCGACCGGTACCAATTGATTATTGTCCAATTGATCCGGTTGAACTTGATAAAATAACTGATCATTTCAGTTCACAAGTTAACATGTGGAAATGGATATCATTATTAGTTGCTATACCAGCTATTGCTTTATTAACATACATTAATGTGATTCTACCACAAGACCATCAACGTCCAGAATATAAAGATTGGGATCATTTACGACCACGAATGAGATGGCCAATTAAGGATGGAATACATTCACCATTTCATAGTAAATGGTTCAATGCAGTCCATTTTGATAATATAGGTTATGAGACAAGCGACGCACAATTTGAAAAACACTTTCATCATGGTCATGGAGGCAAACACTAGACTTATGAACAAC
This sequence comes from Rotaria sordida, assembly GCA_905250125.1. NCBI lineage: Eukaryota > Metazoa > Rotifera > Eurotatoria > Philodinida > Philodinidae > Rotaria > Rotaria sordida. The sequence goes on from CAJNOL010000399.1 coordinate 34,910, forward strand.
AAAATAATTTTTTCCCTCATGTCATCCTTTTTTTTCTTTGTTCTTGTACTGTTCATTATTCGATCTAACCAAACGTCCTATAGTATACCTATAAAATACCATTTTTCTTTCCTTTGATCTTCCCTATATGGAATTGTATCTTTTAGATGGAAACATGTTTATTGGATTTACCAAATGAATTAATTGAAATAATTATTTTATATATTATTGGTCGACCATGGAAAGATGATGTACGTGATTTTCTGTCATTTACATCAACTTGTCAATATTTGCGACGATTTGCTCAAGATAAAAGATATTGGCAAATAATGGCCTTACGTCGTGATCCAACATGTGAAAACTCGTCGGAGACAACACAGTGGTTCGAACATTGTAAACAAGGTAAAGTTTAAGAAAAAATAATTTAGATTTATTTATTTTTCTTATTTTGAAAAATCAGTCTATTGTCAACGAACGATACCCGGTGACGAACTCAAAGAACGTATAAGCCGATATAATGATAATTATTTTTGTAGAATAGAAAAAGTTCTTATTTGGCCAAGTAAAATTCGTGTATATATTGATGAACGTGGCGATGAATCTCTTGGTTAGTAGATTTTATAATTGTATTAACATATGTCCTTCTAATAAATTAAAGCATTTTGTACGAGTAGCTCTTCAATGCATCTTGTGAATTACATTTTCTTTCTTTTTGTATTAACTGTTGTCTATCAAATTAGCATGATTTCTTACAATTAATAAAAGAACAACTTTGTTTCTTTTTATTAAATAGGGAATATTCAAGATCCAACACATTCAATTATAACACTTGTTGAAAACAATTTTCCAATTTATAGTCGACCAATTGGTATTAGAACTAATCATAGTAAATTTTCGATTGCAGATGAACGGTCTGAATATTTAGGTAAACAAGATTTTGTTTATTTATTTATTTTTTCAAGTTTCATATTTATTTTATTTTGTCTTAGGTTATTTGGATTTTCCATACAGCATTTCATTAAGTAACATTGGAAAAAATCTCATTTTTCAATATGGTACTGCAGGTTATTCTAATGCAATACTTTTCCATGTTGATCGAACATTTATTAACAAATATAATCTCATACCTTTATTTAGAAAATTTGAAAGAAAACCAAAATATTCTATATTATCTAGAAAAAACAGTATCTGAATACGAAAAATAATCGCTATATTTTTTTTTTTATAAATATTTTGACAGAATGTAGTTTTGATTTAATGAAACAAGAAAAATAAGAAAAGAAAAATGAGATGCTCTAAAGCTTTTGTTTTATTCTCCTATTTTTGATTCGTTCTTTTTCCTATCATATTTTTCTATTTCTATCGTAGAATTGCTTTCTCTTTTTTTTTCTTGTTAATTTCTAAACATTCCTCTTCTCGTTATGATCACCTAGTGAGATGATGAGATAAACTTTGGCCTTTCTAGCTTTTATTTCATTTTTTTTTATATGCGATTTTAAATAAGTATAAAAGAGTACGTTACTCTTTTTTCTTTTCCATACGCAGTTGGAAAGATGATGCGCGTAGGCGTTTACTTGCTCAGACCGTGATTACTCTCAAAGACATGAATGAAAGTGTGTACACATAGACAGATATATATTTGTTGTTATCATTCGTTTATTTTCTTTCAATTGCTTCTTTTTTTTATTTTCAGAGACTAAAATCCAATATTGTTTCCTAATTTCGAATCAACTTTTCGTTATTAGAAAACGAAAAACAAAAAAAAAGAAAAAGAGAAACGTAGATAAGTTCATTGAAAATAAAATAATATGAAAGTCTATGCATTGTTATCATGATCATGCACTGTAAATGACTCTTACACTCATAAGAGTTTTTAGATATATTTTTTTTTATCTTTCTTATTTTCGTTCTTTTAGATTATGCTAGACTCTACACAGAAAAGCTTTTCGAACAACCGTTCTTCCGTTTTGTCGTCCGTCAAGAGTCGCAGAAAAACGCGCTCTTCTTATTTTTCTCTTCAAATTTCCTCCATTTCTTTATCAAACAATACTTTATATAACAAACAATTTTTCTCTATTCCAAATACCTGTCCAACTGGACAATTATTATCAATCATGAGTGAAAAACAATCTTATTTATTCAATTAGCAAAATTAACGAACAAAGAAAAAAAACCAAGTTTCATTAGACAAAACACAACACATACATATTTAAATTTATAAAGTTTTCTGTTTTATTTTATTTTTTATTATCAACAAAGCATTCCAAAGAAAGAAAAACAAACAACATGGCAGCCAATGATGATCTTGATGATTTCTTTAAAAAGAAAGATCGAAAAGGTAATAAAAATAAAAAACCAACTGGTATATTAACAAATAATGAAGAATTACTTAAACAATTAGGTATAAAAAACACTATAAACATAAGATTAATAAAAAAAAGAAAGAAATTTATTTTGTATTTATTTCTAGTCATTGTTACATCAGCTACATCAGCATTTAAAGAAAATATGGATTTCGATGAAGAAGAAGAAGAAGATACTGGTATTAATAATCAAAATCGTCGTCAATTAAATAATGAATCAAATGGTATTATGAAAGTTTATGACGATAATAATACAGTTATTAACAAAACTCAACCATATTCAACATCGATTAATAATAAAAATAAAAATTCAACTAAATTAACGGTACAAGATAATCATAATAATATTAATGAACAACAAACTGGTATTGGACAACAAGATGAATGGGAAGAATTTGAAAATTCGAATCCAAAATATGATCAATTACGTTTAAAATTTTCACGTGGTACGAATGATCATAATAATTGCAATGAAGACGAAGATGATGATTATTATGATGATGGTCATCATACAAATAATCATGATTCAAATATTGATGATACTACAAATAATATTGTTGGTGATAATAATGAACAATCATCACGTAATAATAATCGACGTCGTGAACAACAAAAAGATAAGCCTGCTTGGAAATTAGATCAAGTTAAACAAATTGAACCAATACAAACAAATGAAACAGTTGATTCAAAAGTAGATAAAGTTGCTGAATTACCATCGAAACCTGCAACAACAACAACAACAACATCGGAAGTTTATCGACCACCTCAATTACGTGGTCACTCATCAGTTACTATTGTTAGTGGTTTTAATCAACGAACATCGAAAAAAGAAAAACCAAATTTAGCTTCAACTGAAGAATTTCCAACACTTGGAGCAACTATTAAGAAAAAATAACCATCGAACAGTTATCCTTGTCTCTACTTCCCATTGGTTTTATCTCTTTCATGCTTCAGTATTTGTGCATCCTATTCATCGCTTTATTCCTTTACCTTTTTCCCTTTGATTAATCCTGCTTCTCTCTTTTTTTTTCTCGTGTGTGTGGTCATCGTTGATATGTTTTGTTTCTTTTTTTTTTCATTTTTTCTTGTTCGTTTACTTTTCATTTTTCATTCGCTTGTTTTCTGTGTCTCTATTTCATTTGTCTCCCTTACTCTTCTTTTTTGTCCCTTAGATTTCTATGCTCTTTTTCTTTTTTCATTCTGTTTTCTTTCGTTATACAAGAAAAAAAAATCTTGTCTCTCTCTATCGCTCTGAGTTCGGTTTAAAGAAAAAAGAATACATTAACAGAAAAAATTATTAGAAGCATAATTTCATTTTTTGTCTCATAATGAAGATTTATATATAGCTTCGAATCAAAAAATAGAAGAAAAATAGTTTCTTATTCTTTGATGAGTCAATATTTTATCAATTTGATAAAAGATAACAATATGGAAAGTTGTTATTACTTTTCTTTTTCTACAATTAAAATAAAACAAAAATGCATTTGTTGTCAGTCATATTTATATGTTTCATGAACAGTAAGTTATTATATTATTTATTCCAACTAACAAAAATCTCTCAGATAGAGGTAAGATACAATTTTTATAATCTTGTGAACATATGAGTAATTCTTGAAATAAAACTGACTCATAAATTATCCATTTTATGATATTACCATATAATAACGAGACGAAAGCAACCGACTAGCAAATATTGGACTTTTTAGAGACGTCTAATATATCACTTGACATAGAATAATATTTATGAATATTGAATTATGGTATATATAGGTTAAAAATCTATGCAGAGAAATATATAAGGAGTTTATCTAAACATTAAATTCGATGGTTTTCAAAGTAGAATATATTTGAATATTCAAATTTTAAATAAATAACATTGAATATTATTTTTTTTATTCAGGCATAGTCTTGTGTATTAATTTGAATAAATTTTCATCATTTGATATTTCTTCATCATCGAGATCGAATTTATCTATTGTTTTAACATCAGAATCAACAAGTTTATCTTCAACAAAAATATCGTCAAAACATAGTAGCAGTACAACTTTTCGTCCATATTATCCCGATACATTTAGTCCAGGATCAATCGCTGGAATTATTATCGCTTCACTTGTGTTTATTATCATAGTTTCAATTAGTGGATTTTATATTCGTCGTCGACAACTTTATTATTTACCATATTATAACACTTATCGTTCTTAACTATTTTATTTAATTTTTTTTTCTTACGTTGTATTGAATACATTACTTCATACAGTATATAATTTATCGGCTCTTTTGAACATCGAGTCTATTGTTGAAAAACAATAGTATTATATTTATTATTAGTTACAATCATTAAAAATAATATTTTCCATAACAGTGTTCTTGTTCTTGAATAATATTTTATCTTGATTAATATATAAACATGGCTAAATCATGCTGTACTATCAGATTGATGACTCAACATATTTTTTAATAAAAGTTGGAAGTGTAAATATTTAAATCAATAAAAACTACCTTTTTCTAAAAAAAAACGAAAAAATTTCATAATAAGATTATATTTCAAGAGAAAGATAGAATTCGTTGCATAAAAAAATTCATCACATTACGATGAATGAAATATCCTATTTATCTTTTCTTTTATTACTTTTCTGTTCGTTTTTTTTGCTTTTTTACGTTGTGCGTAAGTATTCTTGTGTTGTTTTTACGATTAGAAAAGAGTGATTCGATTACATTTTTTGTTCCCCGTCTGTCTTATTTATTAACTATTTGCGACAAAACAAAACAATAATCGTTGGACACATGTCAGTAATTATTTTTTCATCAACACATTTATTCTTGACGACAATTTTCATACAAACAATAGCATGTGCTGTACCGACTAATCTACAAAATCTCGAACTCACTGATGTCACATCACTATGGAATCAATTTCCATCTATTATTGACAAAATCGATGAGAGTGGTATGTCGCTTAGATACGGATTTTATCATAGATATTCGAGAAGAGTATAGCTATGGGTTTTTTTAGCAAGAAGTCAATAAAATATATCTAAGCCATAAAATCTTATAATTTTATGGGAATAAATAATGTGTTTTACGAATGGAGTGAAACCATAAAATTTTCCCATTAACATTTTGTTTGCCTATGACACGAATTAATAAAAATTTATTTTTCGAAATTGATATTGTATGCATAAAAATATATCTTGTTAAAAATCATGTTTTTATATAGAGAATAGTTTGATATAACGGCTAATTTCGAATAAATGATGATTTCAATATTTCTTTAACAGCAGATGGTGAGAAAGTTTCTGGACAACATGTTCTTTCATTTGTCGATCAGTTATGAAAGTCAGCAGAAAATTTAAAGCATCGGGTTAGAATCAGAATTTTATGGTCTTTCAGAATATATGGGTTGTATACATCATCGTTGAATCTCTCGCCTAAACGAATATTACCATAAAGGACGATGGCTGAAACTAATATTATCGAAATAGAGATTGTCGATAAAAAGTTCATCGAATATCTTGCGACCATCTATGTTTGTGAGCTTCGTCTCGTTGATATAACTCTAAGCCATCAATCCTTCAGTTCACTCTTTCAGAACATATATCATATAGATACATGCATATATATAGTATCTAATCAATTGTGATGTGCTGATCATAAATTACGACCTGATTTTTCTTAATCACTAACTTGACTCAGATGCTCGATCACGTTAGTCATTAACTTGACTGAGACACTCGATCAAATTAGTCACTGCCTTGATTCAAACACCAGATCATGTAAGTGATTAACTTGATGAAGTTAGTCACTAGCTTAACTTGGACACCAACTTAAGTTAGTGACTAACGCGACTTGATCCCTAACTTAGCTTAGGAACTTTTTGAATCACTCACTAAATTTAGTTCTTTACATGACACATCATTGTAATTACTAAGTACAATAAGTATCAATAGTCATAATAACCAAAGGTTTCTAATACTACAAATATTATCTGAAGATATCGCCGATAGTCACGTCGTCGACAATGACATCGCCGAAATGCAATTCACCGAATTTCGACTATCTACATTTCGGCGATGGGAATACTGACAAATCTATGCTCGGAATTTTATATGAGACTCATAGGTTAGAAATTATAAGCAAATCTTTGAGAATCTTGAGAATAAAGTTTGAATAAGTTCCAGTGGGCAAAAAAAGCCATCTCAAGTAGAAGTAAAATTTATTACAAATACATTAAAAGAAAGAGCAACCATTTCGAAACAAACTGATATCATAGTTATTAGTTCTCTATGACATTTCTATCAATAATAAGGCTTTTAGTAGAAGAAACACTGACATCTTCGAACTTTCTTAGTTTCTGGACTTATAAAATCAGCTTGATTATTTCTGAAGAATTACTGTGAGACTTTTAGCTCTCAGGTCACTTTGTAAAGGACTCTCTTTAGCTCTTTAGGCTATGCAAAAAAAGATTGCTCATCAAAGGTATTCAGTAAAGGCATTATTACTGTAAAGGACGTGTATTGACTAGATGCCGGAGATGTTCATCGCGGTTGAAGATCTGATTCACCATGGCGTTGACTGTTGGACTTGTAGACACTTAAGTCGAGTACAAGTTCATACAATTTTACAATCGTCCTAAAAAGAAACTGCCACTGACGTCATCATGTGGCAGCGCCGCCCTACACATCTCTACTAGATGATGGCCCAAGAAATTCCAAAACATGATGCAGTCAAGGAAAAGACAGTGGGACTAAGCTAAATCGCGCGCCTTTATGATGAGAATAAGAAAGTGTCGAGAAAAATAGTACACGCTTTGTTTCAAACGGAGAACGATCAGATTTGTCGTTTCTAGATCTGTTAGTTCAATTGTTTCTGTCTAGATTTTATTTTCGGACCTATTAAAAATTTACTAATAATTTCTAACCTATGAGTCTCACACAAATCACTCAAATATATTCGAAAGGAGTACAAAATTTTGATTCTATTATAATGCTTGAAATTTTCTGTTGACTCTCGCAATCGGTTGAAAAATAAAAGGACACTTTGTCCAGGGACTTTCGCACTACCCGTTATTTCTGTTTATTGTCCTAGCTTCGAACTGAGATTTTTCTCAAACGATTGATCGTACAATTCTAATCAACAACTTTCAAGTATAAAGTATAGCCTTTCGTACTCACGCATTCTCGCTTTGCCTTATAGTGATAAAGTTACTTATTTAGTTGAATTTCCAAAAGTGCTTTCTTTTTTTTTTGGAGTAAACAAACTTCCAAAGGAGAAGTCTTCCGAGGAAAAGAACCGTAATTTTTCAGCACAAAAGCTTTATTGGTTAAAACTCTATTGAATCACATTGTGAAGTTTGAATTTAATTCTAAATGAATGATACTTCATATCGACTAAGTTCACATGTGAAACTCAACTATGTCAAATACAAACCAATATCTACAAAATTCGATGCTCTTACTTTTATAACAGTATTGCTATTTGAAAGCTTTCAAATATTGTTTTACCCATAGAAAAAACAACGAAAATTAATTTAGGAAAAAATACCGTCAAAGTCAGTTCTTTTAGAGGAAAAAAAAGTGACTTGATCCTTTCGAAATGTAACTTTAGAATTGTGAAATTATAGTAAGGATTGAATTTCTTCACTGGAAACTACCTATAACAGACGTGTACTATTCAAGTATTTTTTAACTTTGTTTTCTAGTTAATCGATTTCGTTGTCCAAAAGGATGGAAACGTTTAGGTGGTTCATGTTATTATCTTTCTAATTTAACATCAATATCTAGTGCTGCTAATCATACATGTAATTATCTTCATTCTAATCTTTCAAATCTCATACGAATACAAAATACAGTGGAATTAGCCTATGCTGCTCATGTTTTAACAAGAAATAATTTGTCATCATTGATGCTTTCTCTTGATCCAAAATTACTTAAAGGTAAGAAAATTATTTTTCTAAGCATGAATTTAAAAGAAAACGAAACTTTCTTTTTAGGAAAAAATCTTGTAGAAATGTTAACAAATGATCAAGATCAATGGAATAGAATGAAACAAAAATTTCATAAAGTACGTATCAAATATCTTAATTTAACAACAAAAATCGTCGATCGATTAAAATCAATTAATTTACGTCTGTTGAAACGCTCAAGAAAAATAAAACAATCATTTGAAAAATATAATAAACCACAGAAAACACCAATAAATGTTAGTTTAGTTATTAATGATAATGATGAATATGAATATGATGATCTTGATTCATCAGATGAAAGTGATGAATTTGAACAAATCGAAAATATACGTAGAATTTGTGATCAAATTGCTTGGAATGCTTTAGCTGATAATTCAACTGTTTATATTCTAACAACATATATTGTATCAGATAAAATTGTTTGTTCATTAAGTGATGTTGAACCTGATATTGAATATCATCATATTTGTGAATATGGTTTGTAATTTTAATATTAAATAAATCAAATAGAATAATTTTCTTTGTAATATATAGTACTTGATTTTTGTTTTGCAAATATTATTTGTGGTAAACATGGACATTGTGTTAATACATTATCAGGTTTCAAATGTTCTTGTTCATTTTTATATGATGGTCTTCTTTGTGAAACAAGTATGTAACAATAGAAGAATTTATTTTTCTTGAAAATGCTTCATTAAGATTTTGTTTTGTTTTAATTAAAATCATAGGAGGTCAACTTAAGTTTTTTCTTTATTAATAAATAGTTAAAACATCGGAAAATGTATAGCTAAAAATCGAGTATTCAATATTCGAAAGAATTTTATTTTGTAATATTTATCAATCTATATTAATCTTATGTCACTTAAATAGTTCTTTAATAGAAGATCACATCAAGGTTGAGATAAAGATAGATTTGAATGTCGATAGAATAAGTTTCGTTCTATGAAATGAATCCATTTGCATCTCATTTGTCAACGAAAGAATTGTCAATAGCAAAAAATGATACAGATAGGACACAATGTACGAGCTTCTCGTAATTAGAATCAGAAATTAACCTTTTCATTACGATATCTCGAAGAGGAATTCTACGGTCATGGTTCGTTATATTGATCAATTCATAATGATGTCCAATTTTTTTTACAAATAGACACTATTAGCAAATAAGTGCAGAAAATCAGGTTTTTTATTCAAAGAAATGTTTTTTTTACTCAAAAACCAGGTTTTTAGGTGCTCAAATCCGCTGGATTTCTGAAAAAAAAGATTTTTTGAAAACTCATATCCTTCTATTACGTCCTGTGAAATGTTTCTTGTAGGTGCCCTTCTATTCTAGTAGGGCCACATGGATATGGGTGTGAATGAAAAAAAGATCCCGATCAACACTCACACCCATATCCACTAGGAAACTACGAATCGTTCCAGATCCGAGCCCTGCCGGATCAAGATTGACAAAAACATGGACTCACTACTCTCTAATGCCGACACCTACACCTGTGAGCAAATGTCTTAGCAAGCAAATGTCCTAGCGAGTAACTGTCCAGATCCCATAGGAAAATGTCTTTAGTGGTATTGAGATTTTGTTTTCAGCTAAACGTCTGCCTGTAAAAGATGAGTTCACAATATTAAAAGACCCTCCTTGTGAGGAACGATGTGCCGGATGTGGCAGGAGACTGTACGTAATTAGTTAATTTATCACAAAATCGAAGCTTTAATTACAGCAGTATTTTTACATCAAAATATGGCTAGTTTTCAGGGTGTTGCGCTGAAAATCTTAAACGACTGACGAGGGAACTATCCGAGCTGTTATAAACCTTTCGGCTGGGGATGTGATGGTTAGATAGGGCACAGTTAGGAGTGATATATCCTGAGTTAGTTCGTCTCCAAGTACCTTCTAGCAGAAGTTATGAATTTTTCAAGTCATGAGCAAAATGTGCATTTTGTCTCCAAATCTTACGAGGGAAGTACCCAAACTGATTAACCGTTTTTGAGTTCGAACTCTGTGCATAAGGTAAACTCCAATGAGACATGAAAAATCTCAGAAGTATAAGGATTTATAGACCTTCCCTCTAGAGTTATAGTCATCTTACTGGAATTTCAGTTTGTAGCACGATACATACTAATAAATAGAATGACCGTATTTCGATCTGAAATTTTGCCTACCAATAGGTCTACTTGTAATTAAAATGTTCCGAAATTTTCAGCTAAAAGAAATGTTTCCTTCACGAGATAGTGAATTTTCACAAATCACTCATATTCCGTGAAAGATGCGGGAGTCTCATGTGTTTTTGGGAATTCAATGTCTCGTGAAGGAAACATTTCTTTTAGCTGAAAATTTCGGAGCATTTTAATTACAAGTAGACCTATTGGTAGGCAAAATTTCAGATCGAAATACGGTCATTCTATTTATTAGTGAATATCATACTACAGGCTGAAATTCCAGTAAGATGACTATAACTCTAGAGGGAAGGTCTATGAATCCTTATACTTCTGAGATTTTTCATGTCTCATTGGAGTTTACCTTATGCACAGAGTTCGAACTCAAAAACGGTTAATCAGTTTGGGTACTTCCCTCGTAAGATTTGGAGACAAAATGCACATTTTGCTCATGACTTGAAAAATTCATAACTTCTGCTAGAAGGTACTTGACGACGAACTAACTCAGGATATATCACTCCTAACTGTGCCCTATCTAACCATCATATCCTCGGCCGAAAAGGTTTTTAGCACCTCGGGTAGTTCCCTCGTGAGATCAACATTATTTTCTGGCTTTAAAAATTCTCAAAAATCTTCTTCCAAATCTTCCAAATCTTCCAAATCATTTTGGTTCATTGAGAAACCCTTGTAATTAAAAAAAAAGGGGACACAATAGAAGATCATCGGCGAAAACTTTATACGCATAGATATAATAGATGATTTAGAGTTTTCTATTGTCTGGAGAGATTTAATTCAATAGGGTTAATCTCTTAATAATAAATTAATCTGTTCTAATGAACAAAAGAAGATAGAGCTTTTCAAAATCTTGTTTTTATTATTAAAATAAATAGTGTCTGCTTTTCGGTGTATACAGTGAATCGAAAAAGTTGCTCTCTATATTTATTGTCTGATTACTTGATTGAATATTATTAAAAATAATGATCATTGGAAAAGAATGACTTCTCAAAAAATAATTTGATTTTTCTTTTTAGTTTCACAAGAAGATCAGCAAATCCTTATCGGTATTATTATTATTATTATTATTATTATTATTCTTTATGCAACATCATTGATACCGATTCGACGTTTATTAGGGTATACCATTACCTGCAAATACTTTCTGACCAAATAAAAAGCAAATTTCATTTATGTTTTAAGTATAAATATGACTAATGTCGTTCATTTAAAAAAGTCCTATTACGCAAAATAGAATAAAGTTTCAAACTCTTACACAAATTTATATTAATAACAAAACGATAACTATTAAATTGTTGACATCTTTTCATAATCAATTAACAGTATTTATGATATATTTTTGGGAAAATTTTTGCATTTCAAAAACAAAGACCTCGTATTGATTTGAATACTTATAGAAACCATGACGTTTATTCAAATATAGTTAAGATATTTTGTACATACGTTGCTGAGAGAGAGCGGTGTTAAGATTTAGAAAATTAAATAGGTAGAGAATCAGCTTCGGGATTAAGAAATTCTCATCTGAAATCGAGCATATACGATCATCAAAAGTTTCAAAAACTAAAAAATAAACGAGCAGTTTACAGAAAGCTAAGAATGAATTTTTTGTAGTTTTCATGATGCATCAAATCTAACTTTATTTATCGTTATAGGTTAGAACAGAGCGATAATGGTAACAAAAATCAATTGGCAGTAGCCGAGACAACCAATGAACGACAACTTAGTGAAGTGATTTTAAAAAAACTCAGGTAACTACTTTTGGGAAATAATGCAGTACCAGGACAATTCATCACAGGACTGTTGGTTGTATGTAGAGCCTGTCGGATCGAAAAATTCTGAACCAGGACCTGGTTTATTGAACATTTTTGGAATCCAGACCCTGTTGAACCGTACTTTTATATTGTCAATGAAATTTTCTAATCGAAATTGGACAGTCGTCCCGAAGATATGAGATAGTCTTTTCTAGTTTCTTGTATTCGGTGATTAGCGCACCATACACATTTCTCAGACGACTAGAGCTCATCAGATCCAAAATTTTTGAATCCGATCCTAAATCCGGTCGGGCTCGAGACTAGACGGACGAGCTCTAGTCGCATGGCATATTAGCCTTAAAGTATCCTTAAGGAGCATTCAGGGTGAATGAGTGAGATTGGACATGGATGTAAGCGTGTTGGTAAGGATATACAAAAGATCTTTATTCACACCGACACTCACACATCCGCGATGAATTACCCGATCACCAATAATTCATTTCATTCTATAATAGTTTTTGTTTTAATCATATTTATAATTCGAAATTTTCATTTTTCAAGAGGTCCACATGAATTATTAAATCCAATTAAACGTAATCTTGTTCGTAGTATTTGGGTTGGTCTTTTAAGTACATGCTTTTTATCAGTCTTATTTATTACAATAACATTACGATATTATAAATTATTTGAAATTGATAAAATTAATGATAAAACATTAGGAAGTCTACTTAATCATACAACTCATTTAATAGAAGAATGCGAAAGTACATTAGATTATCGAATAGAAAATTTAAAATTTTTTCCTTTTGCATTGTCTTTAATATTTATTTTTTCGTGGTCAATTAAACGAGACAAACAATGTTTAAAGACATGTAATGGTCGACCTGGTAAAATATAGATTTGAGATTTTTTTTTCTCTGTCGATGAAATTTTTCTTTAGGTTTATTATCACCAATTGAACCATTTCGTATAGAAAATCGTTTTACAACAGCAACTGTTTTTGGAATTATTGCTTATGGAGCATTAAAAATCTTTGAAGAACTACTTTTTGGTTTACATAAAACATTTAATCATGGTGTACTTTTTGAATTAATTATAAGAATAGCAATTATCGCTGTTGTCGGGTATATTTTCTTTAGAAAGAAGTTAAATTCTTATTCACTTTTTCGTAAATTATCTAGATTTCGATATTATCCGATACTTGCTTCTCTAAAATTACGAAATGTTTTTATTCGTTTTTTCGCTTGTCTATATATACTCTGTGATATTATATATACAATTGTACGAGAAAGTTCATGTATGGGTTTTCTTCCATTAGCAGGAAAATATACAGTTGTTGAAGAAGCAAAACTTCGAATGGTATGTGAATTAATATTTTCTTATAGACAAGAAAACTTATTTAATTTGTATATAACTATCAAAGAAAAATAATCGTTTTGATAAAAACATTGTAATAATTACTAAGAAATTCTGAATGTATTGAGATCAAAGATCTATGAACTGTTCTTCCTATCAAGCGATAAATTTATGCGTTCATAGATCTAAACAAATAAAGTTTTCAAACTATGTAGTTTATTCTTTTTTTTTTCATTTCGATTCTTGAAAAATCAAATTCATGAACGCATAATTATGTTAGAATTGGTAGTGGTGTAAAAAGCATATGCCTAGACAGGTACCAACACTTAGCCTTTCGATCTTGAAACATACTTATGCATATTTTTACCACTAACAAAGGAACCTGTTCAACTATCTCCTTCCGATTTCAATGATTTTTTGCTCATAGATACCACAGTGTTCTAATAAAAATTCTAAAAGGATTTGAGTTACTATGGATATTTAACTGAGTTATCGAATTTTTAATATGTCTATCTTCTAGAGACCTCAGATTTTTGGAAAACTGACAGTTTCGAATTTTGATTCGAAACTTTGTGCATATAGAGAACTCAATTAGACTGTCTTCCATGAAAATATTAAGAAGTTTTGAACAAAGTCTCTTCGAGATATGATACTTTTAAGATATAAACCCTTTTCATAAATACTGTATACAACATACATTTTTTAAAAGCTTCATATTTCGGAGGTACTTTGTTCAAAACTTCTGAATTTTGTTTTGAAAGCTAATCTAATTGAATTCTCTATATGTGCAAATTTCAGATCAAAATTCGAAAAATAGGAGCTTTCCGAAAACCTGAGGTTGTGAAAATAGATATTATCATATGAGCAAAAACTCATTGAAATGGGAAGAGAGTAACTGAAGAGATTCTCTCGTAAACGACATAGGTCCACAAGAAATCAGATTTATTCTGATTTATTCTTCGATAGTTACACACCTTCTACAACAGTAAACAGCTATATGCGCAATCTCTGTTGGATTGAAATGTGCAATACAATGTACCTGCTATTGCTAATCGCAGAAAGATCATTTTATTCAATCTATTTTCTGACACAGTGAGAATTCTATTAATCTTCTCTAAAGATGCTAAATCGTTAGAATAAACATCGTTTAATAATAATTACTAACAAATAAAAACATAATTTTAGGAACTTGGTACATGGTTTATTATATATGGTTTAATAAAAAATATTCCACATTTCTTTTTTCTTTCATATATTGGTGCTGAATTATGTGTGCGTTTTGTATATGATTCAATATATGTATCAGTAAAAAAAAAGAAAAGCATTTGGTCAACACCTCATGTACAATTTGATGAATTAGAATTTGCAAAATATTATGTTACAAAATTACTTCGACGTAATTGTCCTTTATATCGAACAAATACTAAACAAAAATCAAAACAACAAAATGTAACTAATCGATCACTTATAAAAAAGTTCTTTGATTCTTTCTATTATTGGGACGAAGATTTTCATTTTACAACAATAGCAACTTGTACTTATACAGTAGCTTTTGTTTTTCTATATTATTTGGCATGTACATTTATTTTTCTGTATCTTTCACGACCAGCAGGAGTTATTCCATTTTTAAGATCTTTTATTGAAAATTCAGCAAATGTTGGTGAGTAGTTTCATTTAAAACTTTTTTTTTACTGAGTCTTGTTTTTGTTTTGATGATATAGAATTAGATGATTCATTCACTTTGAAACATGAAATAATATTAAGCGCTGTTTTAGCAGCAATTTTATACGGATTTCAATTACTTATTGGAATGCAAAATTATAAAAAACATAAGCAACAATTATATAAAGGTATATATATTGACGTTCCATCAACAAGGAATATGGAATGGAGCTCAATCGTATCGAAATCTGTACATTATTCTGGTTTTCTTGTTGGATATATGGCATGGGGTTTTGTTATTTGTTTTCATTTAATACTTTTAATATTGATTGGAATAAGAATTCTTTCATTACGAATTCGTCAAATTGAATTAGTACTTACCATTATTGTACCTATACTTATTATTTATCTAATAAAAATCCTTGGTATGAAATTAGCCGGAAAGTTTGTATTTACAAAAAAGCCAGAAGACATTAATGATATGAAAAATCCCAAAACCTATGCAATATTTATTTATTTCAGTTTTTTTGCTGGTAAACTTGAAAGATAAAAATATTACGAAGTATTTATGTTTTTCTTTTTTGTTTGTTTTTAAAGATTGTTTTCTTGGTATGGCTTCATGTATTATTCGATTGATTAAAGCAACATTTCTTAATGTAGTATTTATGGCTCGACTTGATTATAGCTTTCTTGGACGACCATTGGAGAAATTCGGTAAATTATTCAACTAAATTGTTCTAGAGAGAGAGAGAGAGAGATTTTTCATTTAATATGAAGCTATGTATTGATACATCTCGAGTACCTGTAAAAACTATGAACACTCATGAATCAGAGATGAAACCGGTACCGATTACTGATCGGTTCGGTCTACTCAGGTCAATATTAGTTGTAAAAAATCCTGACTGGTTCCATCCCTGCTCATGATTGCTTTGATTTTTTACTTATAGAAAATGTTTTACAATTAAACATCTAACGAAAAAAAATGACTATTAGACTAAACTATATAGACTATTATGAAAGCGATAATCGAAGAAAAAAATGCTAATACCAAACGTTGTGCCTGCATCAACTGCAGCAGATGAATGAAGAAGAAGATTCACAACACTCATCATTGCATGCAACATTAGCAAAAATGGATCAAAATTTTTTGACAAATAGAAAAGAACCTCAATGATAGTCTATATATCTGCTTGCATGCCAAGCATATTTTAACATTCTTTTCATCATTCGTATACGAAAAAGATTACTTTATATTTAACTCAAAATATAAGCACTGTGATAGGTATCGGAATCTAACGAAAAATAAATATATCATTGTAGAAAACTACAAGTATCAAGCATTCAAAATTGTATAAGTACTCAATATTCTAAAATCTTCAACTGTATATCTTGTAATTCAAAAAGTACCATAATAATTGATATTTAGAATCACATTAACATTTTCTAAGATCTTTTGTGCTCACACTGTCTTCCATATGAGTACATTCTTATATGTAAGAAAAATCTCATTTTGTTTCAACTTATATTGCTTGAGACAGTGGTTTTTCTCTGATAAGATGACTCTTATAGCTGTAATAGAAAAAACATTCGATGTCCTCTAAAACAAGTCATAAACACTAAATCCGGAGTCAAAAACAGTCCAACACTTGGAAATGTTCCCTAGTAAAGTAACCGTGGGTGTCCATAATTTTTACAAGTATCCAAAAATTATCTTTAGCTACTCATGGGGTATTCACAGCTTTTACCTGTAGCAACATACTAACTGTTAGACAGATTTTATTGCGCAATCTATAGATAAGAACGCCAAAACAATTGAGACAAAAGTAAAAAGATTCATATGATATTTCGTATCGAAGATCAATTTTCAAAATTTTTTTAAATAAAACATTTTAGATAAAATAAAACAAATTTAATTGAGTGATAGAGTTAATACATGTAATACAATACAGTCAATCATTAAAAGGCAAACTAACCTTTCATATAGATACTCTCATTTTTTTTTCTACAATAAATAAATTTTGTTTCAAATTTATAGACTAGATAAAATTTGAGTCAATTAATCTTTCTACTTTCTTATATCATATTTCAGATGCTGGTTTTGCTGCTTATGTCTCATATTTACATGTTGAAAAACATTATTCAAATCCACTCATGCTTGGTTAGTCTATATTTCAGAAGAAGAACGAACAAATTTATTTTCTATTTTAATTTATTTAGTTTTTTCTGATTTACTTTTAAATCTAACTACTGAACAATCAAGAAAAAATCATAATGAAAAATTTTCTACAAATATAAATGATTCTGATGATGAGAATAGATCTAAAAAACAACGAAAAAATAAATACGATAAATCAAGTAGAAATATTAATCATAATACAACGGACAATCAATCATGTCATTCAATAACAGAAATAAATCCAACAACAAAGTTACAAAATTTATCTACAGTAAAAAAAAATTAAAAAAAAAAGAAATCGTTGCTCTTTTTTCCTATTTATTTTTTTTTCTAGATGTCTGGTAGAAATAATCAAACGATTGATAGTAGAGAACGAAGATTACGAAAGTTTGCTATTTCTGATGATGAAATTAATGTAGACAACGATGATAATTCTTCAACACGACTAACTTCATCTACTCTTCAACAACAAGCACAATTATCAAAATCATCTATTAATAGAACTAAAATATTAAATCATGAATATCTTCTATCTAAACAAGATCAATATGATGACGATAATTATGATTATGAAATAACAAATAATAATACTCAAGCTGCAATTGTTAGGCGTCCTCATTCAATTAAGGAATCAATTCCATTAATATCCATTCATTCAAATAGACAATTATCAGAACGAATACAAACAAAACAAAGCACTACAACTGAAAATGAAGAAAAAAAGAGAAGAATAAAACGAAAAATCGCACGTTTTCGATGGTTTCTTGCTTATACAATTATTCATAATTTTCATATATTTGATCTAAAAAAATGCCTAAAAAATTCATTGACATTTATATATTCACAACAAAATCAACCGGTCGATGAACAATTATCCAGACTAATAGCTACTGATCAAAACCAAGAACCTACAATTGCTTCACTATCTGAGCCATTAATAATGCAAAGATTAAAGTGAGCTATCACATTCTATTTGAAACTTCTTAATAGAAAATTTATTTATCAGATTCAAAAAACTATCTTTAGTTTATTTGTATCGTGTCATAATTTCACAATTAAATACCAACTTTACAGTGAAGGAAAAAAAATTAGCACGTTTTTTTAGTATTTAGCCAGTTTTTTTCCTTATCCAACGATAACTGAAAGCTTTTTTTATAGTCTGCTCTGAGAACTATCGAAATCACTATTTGAATCTCTTGCATAAGTTGTTCTTGAGGAAAAATCTAAACGAATAAAAAGTGTGCTAAACTTTTTTTCTCCATTTTATATTGATTTGTTTTTCAGAGGAAATACATGTAAGCCACAATCTCCTACAATTGATCGTTTATTATCTATGCCTAGCATCGATGAATATCCATCATTAAGTCCAGCTGAACTATATATTACATCTTTGAAGCAACAGTTACTGATTGTTTATAGTCAAAATGCAACTTCACCGAAAAATACAGATGAATTACAACAAGAAAATATCGACTCACCACTATTTCGATCTCTACCTATCTCAAATGAATCGACAAACGATTATTCACCAGGAACTCCTTCGAACATAAATTCATCAAGATTTCTTCAACTATTGAGTCATAATCAACATATGCAAGCTTGGTATGAAAATGAAATAAAAAAATTTCAAAAAAAACGGCCACATTGTTACTTTTATGTTTTGCCATTTAACTATTATGAGCAAAAAGATTTTCAACGAAATGTATTATTAGATCAAAGAATTTTTGCTTCACAAATGAAGAATGATAACACTAAACAGAAAGTCATCAGCATCACTAATGTTACTTCCGAGCACAACAATTGAAAGACATATAAGTACCTTTTTCAATTAGAAATGATAAACAATCATATGCAACAAAAAACTATTAACAAATAACTTATTTAAATCAACTTATTAATAATAACGATAACATTAATCTAGAAGAACGTTGAACATTATAGCTATTTTTAAAGTTTATTTTGATATCGGAGCTATTTTTTTAATGGTATGCATCTTAATACTCATGATCTTTTATTTTTCATATATATTTTTCTATGAAAAACTCGAATGAAAAAAAAATAAAAAAATTAATGAGCCTTATTCATGATTAGCTTGTTGCCCACGAACATACATAAAAAGTGACCACATACGAGCTCATGTGTTGCTAAAAGCGGTCTCTTTTCTTTCATCTATCTTTCTCTTGTCTTTAACCACTTTGTTGGCATATGGTGATATATTGATTAAAAAAGAGAGAAAGATAGATGAAAGAAAAGAGACCGCTTTTAACAACACATGTGTTAGCATGTAGCCACTTTTAATGTATGTTTGTGGCCGATCAACGAATCGTGAATAACGTTCATTAGAATCAGCATATTGTTTTTCAATGAATCGACTTAAAGAGACAATCATGAATAAGATGTGCTTTTGTTTAACGAAAACTGCTTATTTACTTAAAATTTATAATGAAATATCTGTTAATTACTTCAATATTGCCTAGTGGCAATTACTTTATAATTGTTCCACAGTGACAGTTTGAATTCATTCATAATGAAATAAATTGTCCTAAATTGATGGTACATTAGCGTTACGTAATAAGAGTACATGCTTTAATTGATTTTTATCATCGACAACTTTTATTCAATTCAACAAGAGTCCATCAAGAATTATTCAACGAGAACATAGTGAATATATTTTCATTCATTTGCCTTTCTACGACCAGGCATGTCCAGAGCGGATTTTTAGCGTTTTATCGTTTTTTTTGGTTAGCAATTCTCTACAAAAAGAATCGTTCAACTCACTTTAAAATTCAGTCAACTGTAACAAAAATCTTCCAATCGACCAACATTAAACATATTCAATTCAACTTAAAGATCTCATCGGTAAACTGACAAAGCCTAAAATATGAAGTAATTATGATATCATTGGATTGAAGTATTCGAATTTTAAGAGATATACAGTGTACAGTATATTGTTAACAATTTTATTTTTGTCTTTTCGTTATCGTTGGACAAAACTCATTGAGTTAATTAAGAAAAATTATGTTTTCACAAATCGAAAAAGAAATTTTACGAAAGTCAGGATTTCCGATCTACGTTTCTTTCTCAATTAGGAGTGTCAGATTAGAATTAGCATGAGCCTTAAGTAATACTAATACTAATGCATAAACATTATTGGTATTAGAATTATTTAATGCTTAGGTCTTAGCATTAATTTAGCATTATTTTGAATTCTAATATATATACTGCATGTAAGTTCTGGGCTGTTACCTTGGTATATTATCTTTAATTTTTCAAGGACTACTAGGAAGTAGTCCGTGTAGCTTTTCAAAGACTACCAGAGAATGTTCTTTGTAACCTTTCAAATACCACTAGGGGGTATTCTTTATAACTTTTTAAGAGCTAGCTAGAGATACTCTTTGTTACTTTTTAAGGACTATCTGGAGGTACTATTTGTGACTTTTTAGTTGTTATATTGACATTATAGTATAGTATTTTTTTGAAAACCACTCAAGTATAATGCATAATACTATTTTATAATGGACTGATATTCTTGAAATAACGTGTTTACTGATTTGAGTCATGAAAAGTTTCGGACATGTTATCTTAAATACTTTATTAGTGTTTTAATGTAAATATGTATGCTTTTCCAACTATGTAAGAAAGTATATGAATGCATAGAATGGAAGTACTGCAAAAATGAGAGGAGATTTTATTTTTACCTCAATCAGACATCACTAGTTGCATTTGTGCACTTTAATTACGAATATTTGATTATGTTTTGATTGGACGAAGTCAAAAAGAGACAAATGCGAAGTATTCAGAGGATGTCAAAATCTGCAGAAAAACTTTAGAGAAAAGAAACCAGAAGTTCTTCACTGTTCTAGTTTTATTTACAGGGATTCTTTGTATAGAGTTGACTCTAGAAATTTGTCTCGAGATTCGTCGCATATTATATACGGATTCTACGAATCCATGTGCTTTAGTTTAACCGATTGTACCCGCTGATTTTCAACAAAGTTAACGTATTGTTGCTCTAATGAGACAATATCTTCATTTGTGTACAATTCGAATTATCTCTTTATGGGTACACAAGTATCAATCGTCATTTTTAATTTTTTCTAAGTGTGACGTGAAAAAAATCGAACTTCTCCTTGTTACTCTAAATTTGCTCTATCAGAATTATACCTCTTTGTGATAAAAATATCATATTCATAATCCTAATTAAACAATTATCGTATACATATGCATTCATAATTTCTTGAAATATCTAGTTTTTTATTCAAATGTTTATGTTGAAAAGTAAAAGAATTACTATGTACGAAAATCTAGATTTTCACCATAAATCTGGAAATGAACTAAAAATTTCGTAAAAGATACCTGAATCCGTTTGCTTTTTATGCTGACTCTGATTATGATATTTTCATCATAAAGACGCGTAGTTCCGATAGAGCAAATTTAGAGCAACGAGAAGAAGTTCGATTTTTTCATGTCACATTTAGAAAAACTAAATTTTCTCGACAGTGGAAAAGAATTGAAAACGGAATTTCACACTTCTTTAGTGACTAAAAAGGTGATTTGGATGACATACAAATGAAGATATTGTCTCATTAGTACAATAATACGTAAACTTATCTGCAAATCAGTTGGGAGAATTGGTTACACTAAAGTTCATGAGTTTTTAGATTCTATACATAATATGTGATGGATCTCAAGACGATATTGCTACAGTCATCTCTTTACAAGGAATCCCTATAAATCGAACTAGTGAGATCGAAAACTGAAACAGTGAAGAATTGTTGGTTCCTTTTCTTTAAGGTTTTTTGCGAAACATGACCTACAAGATGTTTTGAAGTATATAAGGTAGAAATTTGCATCTTTCCTCCACAGACCGCGCCAGATGAGCTTCAAAGACTATCACAGACTGTGACAAACCGTTAGAGGTGCTCCCCCTTTACAGGCCGCAACAGGCGAGCTGCAGAGATCATCACCGATGTTGTTGATATAAAGTCCATGTATCACTAACATCTCATTAGAACATATATGAACTATCTTTTATTGGAGTTCTAAAGAACTAAGCAAACCAAGATGAAGAGATGTGTCACAAAATAGATCAAGTCAATTAGTTTTCTATGGTTAATAATAATAGCCATATCGTGCTTCACATTCTAGTCTTACAGAAAATGCGCAAACAGTTTTTTTCTACAGATTTTGACATCCTTTAAATACTTCACATTTGTCTCTTTTTGACTTCATCCAATCAAAACATAATCAAATATTCGTAATTAAAGTGTACAAATGCAACTAGCGATGTCTGATTGCGGTAAAATAAAATCTCCTCTAATTTTGCAGTACTTCCATTCTATACATTCATATACTTTCCTGCATAGTTGAGACAGCATACATATTTACATTAAAACATTAATAAAATATTTTAGATGATATATCTGAATCTTTTCATCACTCAAATCAGTAAACACGTTATTTCAAGAATATCAGTCCGTCATAAAATATTATGCGTTATACTTGAGTGGTTCTCAAAAGAATACTACTATAATACCAATATAGCAGCTACAAAGTCACAAATATTACCTTCAGATAGTCCTTGAAAAGTTATAAAGAGTACTTCTTAGCAGCCCTTGAAAAATTAAAGATAGTATATCAAGGTAACAGTCCAGAACTTACATGTAGTATATATATATATTAGAATTAAAAATAATGCTAAATTAATGCTAACACTTAAGCATTAAATAATTCCAATGTGAATAATATTTAAGTAGTAGACTTACTAGGCGATGTTAATGAGCATTATTTTAATAGTGATGCTGCTGCAACATCCATATTCTTAATATTTGAAAATAAAAGTGTCATAGATTTTTCTCTTTAAATGTTTCGTTTGTATTAGAAACATAATTTATCTTACGTAACTCAATGAGCTCTATCCAGCTATGATGAAAAAAGAAAAATGAATCATGCTGAAAGTTTGAGTGGTTGGCACATTGCTAATACCTTGAAATTCGAAAATTTCAATCCGTACTCGTCATAAGCAGCTTATATTTCAAACTTTATTAGTTTATCGGTGAGAACTTAAATTTGACACGAGTATCTTTGATATTCTTAAGTTACAATATATACGATTGTATTGTAGGATTTCACATTCAAGCATTTGTTTTTCTATTATTTGCGTTAATATGAATTAGGATGGATTGTTTTGAAGAATAAATGTAAATCATACGTTACATGTCGATATCAAGAAGAAAGTTCTCTGATTTTTGTTCCTATATATTAGACTCATTTCATGAAGATTTTATCAACTAAATTTCTTTCTTGATAAATGAAAACTTTATTTAAAAAATTTATTTCTCTTTTCAGCAGACGTGGAACTGGTCTGGATTTTTGACGATCGGTACCGATTCGATCTCTGCACTCACCACTATTCAATTTATTCTTTAAAGTTTGTTTATAAAAAAGAGGTAAATCCTACTATAATCGAACATTAAAATGTCAAAAAATAAGATATCGATTGATAAAAATGTCGAAAGATGAATATGCTGACTTATTCAAATGTCTAAACAATACAAATTATTTGTTAGTTAATGAGAAAAGATTCAGTATGTTTATTTCATTGATAGAATTTTTATTCATAAAAAAAGAAAATTTTAACGCAGAGCAAAGTGAAAAACAGGAAGAACTTTAATGAACAACTTTACTTGAATCATACATTTGTTCTATATCTATTTGTTTTTTTTTCGCTCCAACAACCAATGACAAGTCAGAAAGACGATCTGATGACACTATCAATTATATCGATCATCAAGAGTATTGCTGCGATTTTGTATGAATGTGGTCCGTGAGTTTTTTTGTCTTTGATGCACTAGCACACTATTGAATAACAACTGTCTGAAGTTGTTTTTCTTCAACTTTCACGACGAGCGTGGATGTGGGTTCCAGTGTGCGTTTCTACTCATGAATTATACTCACACCGTTTATTTTTGATATTTTCTTTGATTTGAGATATTAATATCTCGGCATTTTTACTAGTGACATCTTTACTTGCGACATTTTTACCTTTCGACATCAATAGGGTGAATCAGTTATTACCCAATATAAAAACGGGAAAACAATTTCAGAAATCTCAAATAATTAATCTTTTAGTTTGCTGACTTCGTCTTCTTCTAGCTGATTTGTGTGCATTAATCGAGCCATTTTGATTAAATCGCTATATGTAATAATGAACTGTAATACGATGCACCTTATTAGCTAATATACTTGAGATTTCTGAAGCTTTTTTTTCGTTTTTATAATGGGCAATACGATATCACAAAGTTCTACTTTCTTCATCTAAAAATTTAATTAGTACAATTCAATGATTCGTTCAATATGAAAGCAGTAGGGGTTTCACGAAGCATGTAAAAAAAAATAATCTAAGGTTTCATTATTTGTTTTTGCCGACATATATGCGCAATATTCAATGTTATTTTCATTTTTAACCTAATAAAAAAAAATCATCATTATGACTTACTTAGTATATTATCTTGACATATTTAATCCAGATATAATCATTGAAATGATTATTGATTTGCTAACATTAGATTTTCTTGATTTCATATTATAAAAAAAAATTTTTTTATTCATCGTAGTTCAAACTATACGAATGAGTCTAATTATTTGATAATTTTTTCTTTTGTTATTCTCATTTTATCATTTGTTTTATGCAATAATATTACATAACTATCTTTTTAAAATCTCGATCCATTAATCGATCATCAAGAATAGAGTGATTGTGCTAATGGCAAAAGCATTGTCAATGACTAGCATAAACTGTGATAGGTTTTTTCTTCGTTTCTGTCACCTTGTCTCGAAAAAATTTGTTGAGTAATATTAGATCATAATTTATAATATATCATTATATGTTTATGAATATATTTATATTGAAAATATAAATATCATATATTGTTGAATTGTTATATTTAGTAATTGTAGAGTATTGATTGATCAGTGATTTTTCCCAGACAAAAGTTAATCTACATTATGATTATTCATGTTACTGTCTTTTTCTCATCGAGTGCCATACAAATTCTTCTATTAAATAAACACGGTTGATCTATATAGCACAAGCGGTCAGAAGAACATGAAGTGGCATGCGTATAGATATATATTTGTATATGTAATAGGGTTAGTTTTAGGCGGATGTACCTGTACATATATAGAAAGAGGGAAAGAAAAGGAAAAGAAAGAGAGATGATGAACTTGTAATTGTGAACAATATTTGTCTATTGTCAAAATGCTCATGTGCCATGTACTATTCCCTTTCTCTTTAGGACATAGGAAGCAAAAATGCTCAAATTTTTCTATTATTTTTTTTTTGTTTCTTTCTTTCTTGCGTTCTTAGTTCATATGAATATTAACGATGTATACTCAGATTTTTTTGTTTCTTTTTTTTTCTTCTTTTCTTTCCTTCTTTCTTTCTTCTTTTTTTTTTCTTTCTACTAAATCATACTGTCGACACAATCCTGTTACTATTGCATAGTACAAACTCAGCTATTGCTGGTTGTAAATTTACTATCTAGATTCATGTTTTTTTGTTTTGTATACAAATATAACTAGGTCGACTTGAACGTCAAGCTATTCATTCATTGTTTAAAACTTCTTTTATTTACCTGTGTTATTATCAATTACGACGTAAAAAAAAACTGACAATCAACAACAATTATCGAACGCATGTCGTTTAAGATTTTTTTTCTTACATGTTTATTGTCAATTAACTTTTTTATACAATCAGCAACATGCGTTCTATCAAACAATGTACAAAATCTTGAATTTGATGATATTACATCACTATGGGATAAATTTCCATCCATTATTGATAAAATCAAAGAGACTGGTATGTTATTGTCTTATAATAAAAAATGAAGGCCTTAAAATATGAAGGGCATCGTAAAACTAATATTTGATATCTTTTAAAGCCTATGAAATTTACTTTGCATTCGATCAAATCTCATTATGTCTTAATGATTGAGTATGTGTGTACATGATGATATACATTACAAGAGATCATATTCCTAGTCATGTAGGAGACTGCGACGTCAATTGTACATAGAACAGTATAAAATTAACATATCTGTCAATGAGATTATTGTTTTTTTTTTAATTTTGATATCATATTAACACTCTTTTATAAAGATTAATTTAGATTTTGAACTTTATTTGAATTTCTATGGTCCAAAAACAATTTTTCGTAAAAAAAAAATAATATTTGTCTTTCTTAAATAGTTCAATATTTAACGAGTCCTATTATTTACCACTATTTTGATACATGTCAATTAATATAGTTGTTTATCTTAATTTAATTTATCTGTATTATGGATTGTTTCATTTTTTCCTTTATCAAAAAGGACCATCACTTGTCAAAAAGAAATATTTTTTGTAAAATAATATACAGCTACTAAATGATTTAAGTATAACTAATTGCTTTGTAACGTTTATCTCATTTGTTTATGTAATTAACTATTTAAATATTATCATAGCTATTTAAGAGATTTGATAATTATTCAAGACAAAAAAAAGTTTACAGATTTTACAATGATTTAAATAGCTGATTCATTCCTTTTGTTTGTGTTAATATGCATTTTAAATTTTTTGTAATGGCTGACTATTGGTTTTTTTTTTACTGACATTAGATGTCTCTTAGATTTTTTCATTGTATCACGATTGAAACTCTTCAAGATAAATTTTACTACTTTATACTTGAATATCTATTGTTGATGAACAGAAGTGTACATTTTCTAAAAGAAAGTTACCAGTCACTTCAGAATTTAATCATTGTTATTGAAAGATAAAACAATAGTAAATATGCTACATACAATATATATTCATTTTTTCTGTTCTTTTAATATTTTCATTTCATATTATTCAATTCTAATTAAGGCATCATTTTGGACACATTTCTAGACTTATCTTCTTCCGACACAATTTAGGCATTCAATATGTAATTTCAGTAGTTCTCGATTCCCTAGTAAACTTTCACTAGAAGAATCCTCCGGAGAATTTGCATGGAATTAACTATGGACGTATTACGCATTCATCAAGAATCTACGATGAGAATTATGATCACTGTTAATGGTCATATATTATTATGGCATCCATATGTACCGTTCGTCAGTGCGAGAGTGATGATTTTCTTTTTCATTATTTCTTTTGTAAATATAAAAATCTAATTTAGTTTTTTTTTTAAATAATATTTACTTTTGCAGTTATCCTTGAGATTAACCTAAACAAAAATTATATTTCATTTTTTTTTAAATGTAGGCTACCGTTATAATTCTTGTCGCTATTTGTTTAGACAAAAAAAAAAGTATCATTGTTTTTTAAAATAATATTTACAGTCATCATTGCTCTTGAGATTAATGTACATTAAAAAAAAAATACATTTCATTTTTTGAAATAGCACTTACCATTGCTGTTGTTGTTGCTTTTAAAACGAAATTAAAAATAAAAGTATAGAATTGATGTTTTCAAAAAAATATTTACTATTATAGTTGTGTTTGAGATGAATGTTAATGAAAAAGAAGATAAATTACGTTTTAAAATAATATTTATCTTCAATTTGTTATTGAATTCAATCTAAATAAGTTGATTTTCTTACATTGATATTTACAATTGTAATTGTTCGTCCGATAGATTTAAATCAAAAGAATAAAATTTATATCTTAAAATAATGCTTGTCATCGAAGTTGTTGGCGAAATTCGTATTAATAAAAGAAAGAATTAAATCTTTTGAATTAATACTTGCTGTTGAAGTTGTAGTTACGATTGACCTAAATAAATAAGATATAATCTTCATTCTAAATTTTTAGTTTAAAACTTAAATCGTCTACTAGTTATTCTTTAATTCGTATATTGTCTTTGTAACAACCCAGTGTTCCTACAATCAATTATTTGGTCCTACTTCTCATTTATGAACAGATATTATTTAGAATATATTTCAAATATTTATGTACTTTTTGCAGTAAGATCACAAGATAAATAACTCTCTAAGGAGACCCTTCACAGGGATTGCTCAGGAAATCACCGATGAGTTTGCAAATGAGAGTCGACTAGGGTTCATATAAAAGAACAATTCCATGATATTATTCTTTCTTATTCAATCACGTATACCTAATCTTTTCCTTCCTTGCTCAAAAAATTACCATCACAATATATAAGAGCTAAGTGATATTTAAATCGTTATGAATATTTATAAAATAGTTCTTGAGATTAAATATCTCATCGCTTAGAGATATGGACAATAAATAAGTAGCTGAATGTGTATTAAAAGTAAGCATAACACTATAAAATTCTCTTACACATCTCTGTTCGCTACCTAGGTCGAAAAAAAACCGGTGTCATTAACGGTTGTAAACGATATTAACTGGCGTCTTTACGTCGTCATTTTCCGTAAGCTTTTCAAATGGTGACTGCTTGCTAGCGAAAAAGTAGGCTGTCGGACTACAGTGAAAACTAGTATATTAATACGCTGTTTTCGAGGGTCGGAATAATCGTCCTGAGTATATTTATTGATTTTTTTATACAATAATTGTATCTCTTTTAAAAATCTAAGGCATCTAGATCACAGCACCGACAATTAATCATCATTATTAATGTTTGAGAACTAAAAAAATTTTATATTATGTATTAAAATATATTATAATTTTTATTTATATTTATCTTTTAGTTAATCGATTTCGTTGTCCAAAAGGATGGAAACGTTTAGGTGGTTCATGTTATTATCTTTCTAATTTAACATCAATATCTAGTGCTGCTAATCATACATGTAATTATCTTCATTCTAATCTTTCAAATCTCATACAAATACGAAATGCAGTTGAACTATTCTATGCTGCTCATGTTTTAACAAGAAATGATTTATCATCATTAATGATTTCTATTGATCCAAATTTCCTTAAAGGTAAGAGATGAAAATAAAATTTAAAATAAAAAAACAAATATGACTAAATTTCTTTTACAGGTAAAAAAATTGCAGAAACATTAATGAATGATCAAGGTCGATGGAATAGAATGAAATTCAAATTTCATGAAGTACGTGTTAAATATCGAAATTTAAAACAAAAAATTGTCGATCGATTAAGTTCAACTGGTTTACGTATATTAACACGTTCGAAAAAAATGAAACAAATACCATCTAAACAATCTTTGATTCATGATGAAAAACAATTCAATAAAAAACAATCAAATATAACAAATATTATTTTTTCAAATGAAACAACAATTAATATTGATTTAGTTACCTCCACTAATGATAATGCTGATGATGAAGAATATGAATATGATGATCTTGATTCATCAGATGAAAGTGATGAATTTGAACAAATTGAAGATATTCGTGGTATTTGTGATCAAATTGCTTGGAATGCTTTAGATAATAATTCAACTGTTTATATTCTAACAACATATATTGTATCAGATAAAATTGTTTGTTCATTAAGTGATGTTGAACCTGATATTGAATATCATCATATTTGTGAATATGGTTTGTAA
>CAJNOL010000399.1:64847-146746 GCA_905250125.1 Rotaria sordida
TAGTGCTAAAAGTCAGTATTGGCTAACTTTTCATAGGAATGGTATTAAAACCTAAAATTTTTGGGGTTAGTGGTTTTAGACACTGATGTTTCGAATGAGCAAAAAAAATCAAAAAAAATTTTTTATCGAGTGCCTCGTATATAGTAACGATGCTCGATGGGCTCATGGAAGCTCTCTTAAATAACCAATAATTTTCCTGTTGTGTGCATATTTCACATCTATTTTTCTAATAGGTTTTGTAAAAAATGTCGTCAAGGACGTGAACGGACAAAAGTAGATAGTAGTGATGATAGACAACATCTAGTATCCAGAGACAGGTAATTATCATTTAAATTTATGATCAAAAATAAATAAAAATTATGCCTAAAGATCAGATAACGATATAAAAATCACTGATGCAGCTCATTTACAACAAAACAATGGAACATTTCATTTACAAGAACGTCGTCCAACGATTGCTGAAGAAATTATGGAATTTCTGTAAGTTACTTATACTTAACTAAAAATCAATGTCTTTCTTCATTTGAATGTACTAGACAAGAAATCTATCGATGCATAACGTATGCAATATTAAATTTGACTTGATACATAAAAAGCCTGATCACAATAGATGATTAAATGCACTTTTCTAACTTAATTTACAGCTATATAACTATTAATAATTCTCGTTCTAAGATAGTTTTTTTCATTTTAATTTTCAATCTTCAAAAATTTTTATCCTGTTTTTTTTCTTTAGTTTACCAAGAACTACAAATCCATTATTAAATCCAATTAAACGTAATCTTGTTCGTAGTATTTGGGTTGGCCTTTTAAGTGTATTACTTTTATCAATCTTATTTCTAATAACAACAATAATGTATTTAAAATCATTTGTATATTATATAAGTGATGAAAAAGAAGGAGAATTCTCAATTAATGATACAATTCATTTAGTTAAACAATGTGAAAGTATATCAGATTATCGCAGAGGAAATTTAATATTTTCTCCTTTTGCATTGACTTTAATACTTATTTTTTCTTGGTCAATGAAACGAGATAAACAATGTTTAGATATGTGTGATCGTCGACCTGGTAAAATATAGATTTGAGATTTTTTGTTTTCTGTTAATGAAAGTTTTCTTTAGGTTTATTACCACCAATTGAACCATTTCGTACAGGAAATCGTTTTACGACAGCAACTGTTTTTGGAATTATTGCATATGAAGTATTAAAAATTTTTGAAGAACTACTTTTTAATGCTGGTCAACCAGCACATCAAGGTGTACTTGTTGAATTATTGGAACGAATAGCTGTAGTCATTCTTGTCGGGTATAGAATTTCAAAGAAAAATAAAATAATTATTTCTTTTTCTTTTTGTTTTTAATCTTGAATTTATTTAGACTTCGATATTATCCGGTGCTTGCTTCTCTACAATTACGAAATATTGTTGCTCGTTTTTTCTCTTGTTTATATATACTCTGTGATATTGTATATACAATTGTACGAGAAGGTTCATGTATGGGTTTTCTACCATTATCAGGACAATATACTGTTTTGGAAGAAGCAAAACTTCGTAGAGTAAGTTAATAAAATTGAATACATTAAAAAATGATGAATATACATCAGATATTTATATTTGCATAAAAGTAGAATCGATTCAAGCACCGTTTTGTATTATTGTTTAAATTATTCTTCAGACCGACGATCACAATTCTACGAAGGTTCGATGAAATCCAATTAAATCAATAGTCGTAGATAGCTAAAATGTAATATTATATAATGAGGAATCGACTGACTTACAAAGTACTTCATTTTCAGAGTTGTTCAAAAGAGTAATAAGTACTATCCAATAACATTCATGATAATTCTCTTTATTACTTCAACAATTGAGATGCGGCTGTGTTTTTAACCTACATTCTTAGTAACGTATGTATAGACTAATTTTTCAACGTTCCAGCACATATGTTAGCTAAAGTGCAGAGGATGTGGAGAGTTTTATCCACTATTGGCATGTCAAACATGAAAATTGAATTTAATTATCGAATTTTAGACAAATGACGATCCGATGATCTTTTATTTAAATTCGAAGAAAAACATCTTAACTAATAAACATATGATTGTTTTTTGAATATTTAAATAATTAATATTGAGTTTATATTGCTGATATCTAACAAATCTTCATTAAGATAAAATCAAGAAATTGTTTAAATTAATTTTTTAGGAACTTGGTACATGGTTTATTATATATGGTTTAATAAAAAATATTCCACATTTCTTTTTTCTTTCATATATTGGTGCTGAATTATGTGTGCGTTTTGTATATGATTCAATATATGTACCAGTAAAAAAAAAGAAAAGTATTTGGTCAGCCCCTATTGCCCAATTAGATGAATCAGAATTTGCAAAATATTATGTTACAAAATTATTTCGACGTAATCGTCCGACATCTCAAATAATTATTCGACAAAATCCAAATACTGACAATCTAATTGATTATGAACATGAAACAAATCAACAAAATGTAATTAATCAATCACGTATAAAAAAATTTTTTGATTTTTTCTATTATTGGGATGATGATTTTCGTTTTACAACAATCGCAACCTGTACTTATACAGTAGCTATCGTTTTTCTATATTATTTGGCATGTACATTTGTTTTTCTATACATTGCAAGAACAACAGGACATATTTCATTTATAAGATCTTATATTGAACACTCAGCAAATGTTGGTGAGTAGTTTGAATGTTCATTGAAAATAATTTATTTAATTAGTTTTATTTTTTATTTTGATCATATAGAATTAGATGATTCGTTTACTTTGAAACGTGAGATAATATTAAGTGCTATTATAACAGCAATTATATACGGATTTCAATTATTTATTGGAATGCAAAATTATAAAAAACATAAACTACAATTATATAAAGGTATATATGTTGATGTTCCATCAGCAGACAATTTTAAACGAAGTTCAATAGCATCGAATTCTGTACATTATTCTGGTTTTCTTGTTGGATATATGGCATGGGGTTTTGTTATTTGTTTTCATTTAATACTTTTAATATTGATTGGAATAAAAATTCTTTCATTACAAATTCGTCAAATTGAATTAGCACTTGCTATTATTGTACCTATACTTGTTATTTATCTATTAAAAATGCTTAGTATGGCATCAGCTGGAAAGTTTATTTTTATACAAAAATTAGATAATAAATTGAATTTAAAAAGTCGTAAAACCTATGCAATATTTATTTATTTCAGTTTTTTTGCTGGTAAATTTCAACAATAAAAATGTAATGAGATATTTGTATTCTTTTTTATTTTTGAAGATTGTTTTCTTGGTATGGCTTCATGTATTATTCGATTGATTAAAGCAACATTTCTTAATGTTGTATTTATGGCTCGACTTGATTGGAGTTTTCTGGGAAGACCATTAGAAAAATTTGGTAAGCTATCTAGTAACACCATGTTAGGGAGAAATCTCTTAACATCCATCCAATGCTAGAAAATGAATTATTCTAGTGGGCAAAGATGGAATGTACGAATGAGTCAAATAAATTAGATAGCAATAAAAAAAAGAAGCTTAGAGTTCCATAATATGACATTTTTTTTTCATATGAAATGAGATACTTCATTCTAATTTGTTCCGAATATTTATATCATGAGATAATTTTGTTCGGATATCATTAGATGTTCGTTAGTAAAAAGTGATGCGCGTGGGTGTAGCAGCTTCTTTTTTAGGGAGATTGTAAAATTGTATGAATTTACACCAGATTCGAGTGTCCACAAGTCTAACAGTCAGAATCATGGTGAATCTGATAGGCTCAATTTAACTGTGTTAATTTAGCACATTGACGGAAGAGATTTTTGAAGAATTTCTCGCAAACTATCGTGACAGATTTTCAGCCACGATTGTACATCAATGTTTAGACAAAGTCAATTAAATAAAGCATTTCAATATCCGTATATTCTTCTTGATAAACCAATAACGACTAACGATCAGACCTTATTTACTTTTGTTAAAGAAGAGAAAAGATATAGAAATTGAAATTGAAATTTCATATTTGCAAAATCCTAAAATATCTATCTTATGATTTTTCTTTTCTACTATATCATATTTTAGACCTCGGTTTTGCTGCTTATGTCTCGTATTTGCATATGGAAGTAACATATACCAATCCAGTAATGCTCGGTTAGTGCGTTAAAGCAAACACGGAATGCTTCTTTATTTTTATTGTTTTTCTTAGCTTTTTGTTATTCACTTTTTGATGATATCATTCAACGGCGTCCAAAACATTGTTATGATGATGAATGTTGTATTGCTCCAGGTGAACTTGATGATGACAATGAAACTGAGACTGTAAGACAAAATCAACTACAACAGAACAGAACAGATTTAACACAAAATTCTCCACCAGTTACATACAGACGGCGAAATAACAATGATGGATCAGTAGAAGTTAATACTATTTCTAATGTAGATAAACCAATATCGAAAAGAACATCACAAATAGAAACAAACCAACAGCAACAAGATCTTTTAACAACAGAATCTCAACGTGGATCCATAGTAGGAAAAAAATAGAATAGTTTCATTTTATTTTTATTTCATTTATATTTCTTAGATATCTACTAAAGAAAATCGAAAGAATATTAGTAAAAAAACAAAACAAAAACAGTCAAATATTGACAACGAAGAAAAACAAAGTAATGCTTCGACTAGTACTGGATCTACTTCTCGGCAGCAATTACAATTTAGTTCTGCTCCTCCAATACCAATTCGTAAAGATCTACCATTCGAACAAGATCAAAGTGATGATCGAATTGATGGTGATAGAAGTTTGAAACGAAAACCATATCCTACTGTTGCAAAACTTATTTCACAAAAAGAAACACGTTTATCATCAATTCCACAATCATCAAAAATAAATATAGATAATCAAACAGACGAAGATGAAGATGAAAATATATCAAAACCAAAATATAAAACTAAGGAAAAGAAACAGAAAAAATCAATAAAATTACAAATTCATGAAGATGAAGATGAAGACAGCAGTCTATCTAAACAAATAATAGTAGCAGCTGAAAAGAAGAAACAACGATCGGAAACAAGAAAAAAGAAATCACCACAAACAGCGATAATTGAAGACGACGATGATAATGATGGCGCGCTAAAACAACAACAATCTAACAAAAAGAAAATTTCGAATAAATCAAAGAAAGATATCTCAAAATCAAACATTTCGAAAGAAGATGACAATAGTAGACGTACTGGTAAAACTTCTAATACTATTAAAATGATCATTCCATCTAAACAACCTATACGAAACAATCAAATAATAAAACAAGATTCATCATCGGATAATACTTTTGATAGTACTACACGATCATCTAAACCTCAACAAGATACAACTTCAACATCATATGAAATTATTGATCGAAAAGTACGAAAAAAACCTGATTCTAGTCAACATACAAAAGCTAAGAAATCTACAGACAAATATCATCAAGACACAGTTCGAACAGAAGAAGAAGATGTTGCTGTTCGACCAACAACAGTCTATTCACCACCATCATATAATTTAGCAACAACTCCACTTGATTCATATTTTTTACGAACAATTTCATATCGTAAAGCTCAAGAAAATACACCACCACTAACCCTACATCGACCATATATTTCTCCCATACAACGTATGCATCAAGATACAAATGATGATGATAGTCCTTATTCTGAAATAGTAAATGATACAATTCGATCGAGTATTAGTAATCGTTCTTATTCAAAAATAGGATCATTAAAAACTTCATCCAGTTATTCAAATAAACAACAAAAATTAGAAGAACAAAAACAAACTGAAGATGATACCAATGTCGAAACGGAAGAAGAAGAAGAAGAAGAAGAAGAACAAGAAGAAAGACCAGACGAATCTCATCTTTTAAGATCTCAACCAACATCATTTCCTACAGTGCCAACAGCTAATTCAACAATGAATACTTCAATTAAATCAGAAAAAGATCAAGAAATTGAAAGAATTAAACGAAAGAAACGATTACGTTTTCGTTGGCATTTTCTTTATACACTTATTAGAAATTATCATCTATTTGATTTAAGAAAAGAAATACAAAGTCGACTTGCTCATTTACATTTACAAAGAAGTAGTCTTATTGATGAACAACAATTTCTAACGACTACTACAGCTGAAGAACCAGAAACTACTAAGCAGACAATAGAATCTCTGGTACCAGAAGAACGTAGAGGGTAAGTTTATTCTATATTTTACATCTTAAATATTTTATTTAAAAAAAAAAATATTTTTGTTAGATAGAAAAATTTCTGTTCTTTTCAGTTTTACTGTAAAACATAGATGACCCTCGCGACTGGAAACCTACCGATACTGCGCCTCAGCCCTAGAAGAGACAAGGCTATTGCGCCACTGTTGACATGATTTTCGAGAAATTCTTCGAAAATCTCTGCTGTCACTGTGCTAAATTAGCACAATTAGATTCAATTCATCAGATTCCCAATGATTCTAACTGTTGAACATGTAGACTCTCAAATCAGATGCAAATTCAAGCAATTTTACCATCTTCTTAAAGAAAAAGCTACCATTGAGTGATAGTATTTTTGAAACATCTCCCACATCACAGTTGCATCACCATGGATATGTCTGCTCTAACGCTACAATGTAGGTCATTTTATTTAAACAAAACAAATTAAAGAAAATTTGTCATTTTTGACTTGTGCACATATATATCTTCAATTTAATGATTTCAAGATCTCACGGAAACATATTTTAAACAAAAAACAAAATCAGCATTTCGTATTTAGCTTGTTTGTTTTTTTTTTCTTTAAGCTTAGGATCATTAACATCAGATATACCAACACCAATAGAACGACGACCTCCATCAACTCATCGTTTATTTTCTGTGCCTGTATCTTTACTTAATGATTATCCACAAAGTCCAGCTGAACGATATATTGCAAATCGTGCACGTATGTTATATGATGTTAGTGCTGAACAAATGAATTCACCTCATATTTCATCTGTATCACAAACACCTACAATAATTTCAGCATATAATCAACAACAACAACGAAATCTAATGACTACGACCTTAAGTGATCAAAGTCTTGGTTTTCATGTTTCACCTAGTGTTATTGTTCATCCACCATCTGATACTAGTACAAGATCACGTGAAAAACAAGTAAATGATTATCCAATCCGACGTGCATTACAACGAGAACTTCTCACATCATCATTATTTCAACCTGTATCCACCTCAAATCAATCTACAGCTGATTATCCTCTAGCAGCTTCGTCCATTGTAACTTCTCCAACATTATGTACACAAATGAGTCATGATCAACATATGCAAGTATGGCGTCAAAATCAGGTAGAAAAACTCCAAAAACGACGACGACACTGTTATATCTATGGTACACCATCACAACAACCTTTAGTAGATAGAGTTTCCACAGCTACCATTCTCACACCACAAATTCTTATGACTATACCAAAACAACAACAAGCTCCATCAACATCAAGTGATGATAAAACTCGACGAATACCAACTATTTCACCATTTCGATTTCCAGTTCCATCAGATCAAGTGTATACTGCACCATCATCTACTATAAGTGATATACAAGTAGAAACTAATAATCAAAAATCGAAAAGAAATCGTCGACAGAAAAAAATTCCTATTCCACAAAAACGTATGGAACGTCTTGATGAAGACATTCAAGAAACGTCTAATGCAAACAAATCATTAAAAATGACATCAGCATCAACCCGTCGAAAAGATGTACAAAGTAGTTCATCTGATATTACAGAAGTTTAATTTTTCATTTTTTTTCTATTATTGTTATATTACATGAAATTGTTATTCATGTGAATTTTTCTTTTGTTTTTGTTTTATTTCTATTTTAGGTGTTTTGTAATAAGCAAAACACAGAAACAGCGAGTTATTATTTCGAATATGATGCAGAAAGAAAATTATAAATTGTTTTTAAAATTTATATTTCTTTTAAATAAATGAAAAGTATAGCTCAGCAATTAAAATATCACTATAGACAATACAACTTATACTAATTGATGCTCTTTTATTGTTAATAAAAGATAAGTGAAGTCTTACTGTAACTTTAAAATTTTGATTATGTTTTGAAAAAGTTTATTTCATAAGTTTTGTTGTTTTACAAGAAAGTTAAACTGATTATCTCATTTTCTTTCATTGAGCTTTTCAGTACCCTTGTCATAATATCCAAATGCTGAGTAACGACGAGCTACAAGTCACAATATCCAGTAAAACAGATACCCAACTTTATAGATATATATTAAGGTATTGAGTGTGGGTGCGGATTTTTAATAAATTTGATGAGATATATTCAATGAACATATAACGATAATTTTTATTGATAACGTGGCAAAAAACTCATACTATTTCAATTCGATTTTTTGAAAATAACGATTTTTATAATGTTTTCAGAGTCGAGAAATCTGAATTTCTAATCGGTTCTTCGTAATTCTTTAGTTCGATTTTTTCAGTCAAGAAAAGCCTTTTTCAAACAAATAACTGAATGTTTTGAAGCATGAGTAAGCTAAACAAAATAGACTTCTACTAACCGAAAAAGTTAAACTCAAGAATTTCGAAAAATTGATTAAAGATTCAGATTTGTCGACCCTGGAAAGCTTATAAAAAAAAAGCTGTTCTTTTCGAAAGATCGATTTGAAATAGTATGACTCACTCATAGCTATCATCTTGATTTTCAGTCTAATTCTGAATATGTATCAGCACCTTCAGTACGGAAAGATGTCGAAATGGTGCTGAGGGTTCAAAATCTGTACTTTTCTCCTTGATATAAATTGTCTTATACATTAACATTTATGTCCAAAATTTTCAGTTCTAAATATATCTATATTTCTTGTTTACACTATATTGATTTGCAATAATTTAATTACAGAAAAGAATGAAACATTTTTTATAGATATTTTCTGTTGAATGTACGATCATTTATTATAACTGACCGTAGACACATATATTTAATTATCATCTGTGCTTATTAAAACCTATGAATAGATAAAATACCAAATAAAAGACGAAAAACAATTACAAATATTAGTCTGATGAATATAACTTGAAACAGATTCTTTTACATATCGTTTTTCTTTGGTATTCGTTTTTGATTAAGAGAAATGAACATTTTAAATTGTCATGTGAAATAGCAAACAAAAAGATGTTAAAAAAAATACTCTATGATAATTGACACAGGATTCTTTTCTAGTATAAAGTATACAAAATTATTTTTATTGTATCTCGTTTATCTTTTTTTTTTGAAATATATCTTCTTGAAAAAATATTTTGAAGATGTAAATTATTTCGATCATATATTAAATAATTTTACAAAAAAATGTTCTTTTTTATTCTCTTGATGTTTTAGAAATGATATTTTCTATCGATCAATAATTGTATTAATGTAAATAATTTTTATTTTATGAAATAGTTAAGTGTTTAATAGGATGAATTTTAAATGATTGAATTATATCTGATTGAAACATAGTTAATAAAAATTGTAATGATTATATTGCAATCTGTTTGATCTATTGTTGGAAGTTTTACGATTTGAAATATAAAGAGTTATGAACTTTGTTTTATTTCATGATAAAGATTTCGTCAGATTTCGAAGAATATTCAACAAAGTTTGATGAACAAAAATAAATGATTTAAATCGTAAAGAATTTAATAGAATCATCGTTTCAAAAATGTCTGAACTTCAATTCATCAAAGTTTGGTATAAACAATTTAAGTCCAAGTCAAATCTTTCTAATCTCAATATCAACAAAGAGAGGATGACATACCTTTTTGTTTTTTTTTACTGGTCAGATCGCAAAATCGCTTTATTTGTCTTCTATAAAATCATAAATTTCTTTTCAAATAATTAAGATTCTGACAAACAACAAGATTATGTTTCGTAAAAATCATACTCAATTTTACAAAACAACTGGTAGGCAGAAAGTCAATATTTTAAAAAACATAACAAATAAAATGATTTTTAAATTCATCATGGCCTTGTTCGATTAAAGAAAAAAGACAATAGAATCAAGAATACAAAGAATAAGAATGCCAAACAGAGGTTACATCTTGATTGTGAACATTTATTGTTTTGTTCAATTAAGGAAAAAGGATTAATCAAACATAATTGAATAGAGCGTGGATATTCTTTCACTCTCACCCTCATCGTTACATGCATATCTACACTCCAAGCCACGTTCGCATCACATCCTTAAAAAAAAAGTCTGAACGATACACGACATTTGATATGAGACTACCTCAAAGGATGTGACATTTAATCTAAAATCGAACTACCTGTGCTGAGAATCTTAATAATAGATGGTCGGAAAGTTTCCAGACCAGATGTTTATTTATTTTTAACGTATTTCCTAAGAGTCAAAAGCTATGAGTTAAGATGCTCTTTTCGAATATGAGCTTAGAAATGTTATCTCCGTTTTTCTCCAAGAGTAGTAAAATAATCTTTGAAAAGCCCAAAAATTAGTTTGGATGGAAATTATGGGTCGACGTTTCCTGTGAACATGTTTATTCATTTTGGCCTGCTTAAAAGTATTTTAGAATAGGTCCCGACTAGAATTTGAGTATGGGCTTAGAAATGGTGTCTCTATTTTTATTCGAAAGTCATGAGGAACTTTTTTAAAGATCTGAAAAATTATTTTTAATGCTGAGCCAATAAGTTTTTGTCTATCCTATAAGTTCCTTTTTAGAACATGCTAAAAATTGTTCGAGTCAGTCGTATTTTAGAGTAGACATTTCTCTATAAAATGTAATATTGAAATAAGCTGTAGCTTTTTACCGAAAAATTTTTCAAGAGCTCTTTTCAACGTAAAACAGTTGTCGATTTTTCAATAATGAATATTTAGAAAAAATGAAATTTGAGATGTCCTGTCGAAAGACACAAAAGATTTCAAATAGTGCATTCTCTAAGGTAGCTTTTGATCTGGGAGCTCATATATAAATAAAGATTGCAACTTTTAGTTTCGAATCGCAAACAGAACATGTTAACTCATAGCTTTTGAGTTATCGGAAGTATGTCAAAAATCAACAAACATCTTGTCTAAAAATTTTCCGATCACCCATTATATTTATTTTCGCTTGTTTTTCTAATGCGAACGTGTTTTTTCTCTCTCTCACCATCTCACCGGATTCCGTTTTGCGGACATTTTTCAATGCGTGACCACTTCCGTCTCTTCCAGTCGATTCTACTTTACGAACACTTTTTTTCTTCAATTAAGGAAAATATACGCAATCAAGAAGACGAGCCAAAAACATGATTCTTTCTTTTTGTCCATTAAAAAAAACAGAATATGCATTCTGAAAAAAAATCAAAGAAAAGAAAAGAAATTCAAAGATAATTATCTTTTCTCTTTCTTTTTTAAAATTATTAGTTTTTAACTTTATTCAAAACTGTCTCATGATATTTCATATTCAATTTTTGATTTAAATAAAAAATTACATTAACACCTAATACCCATACACCTTCAAGTCCATTAAAAAGCCCAAAAATCCATTGTGTAATTTTTGATGATGTTTGAGTTTTTTCTTTGATCATTAAATCTAAAAATGGTCCAAATATCCAAGCAATACCTAATGATATACATAATGTAATCCATATCATTATTGAAACAATCATTCGTTTTTGATTTGTTTGTGACATTTTACGACCAATAAAAAATTGAATTAAACGAATAGTTATTCCAATTATAATTAATACATTTAATGCAAGAAAAATAATTATTGGTATTGAAATAAATCGAAATATAAATGATTTATTAAACCAACATATATCTTTATATTGTAGAAATAAATTTGTCCATCGATTTATAACTATATTGATTATTATTGTTGGTATTAAAGAAATAAGAATAATAAGAAAAAAACTTGCATAAAACCATTTATTAGAGATAATTGTAAATTCAATAAAAATAAAATGAAAAATTATTGTTAAAAAATATCCAATACCAAGTAAAGTTTTACTTGCAAATGTTAATATGAAAAAAAAATACGTTGCAATAGCTAAATTTCTTGAATGTAGTGAACATTTATCTTGAACTATTAATTCTATATTTGATGATTTATAACTACGAATTAAAATAATAGTTAATAATATAAATAAAATTATTGAATTTGATAAACTAAATATATTTGCTATTGATAGATGATGAAAAGATTTTGCTTGTCGATGTATTGAAAGAATTATTGATATAGAAAAACATACTATTGACAGTATAGCAATAATTATACTTGGTATAAGGGTATCACGCAGAGTTTTATGTGGAATAAATATTAATGCAAAAGATGTGGTGTGATTACAAAAACAATAATGACGATTTAAATTAGAATCTAAAGAATAAGAACAACCAGTATCATTCCATTGATCATATTGCCAAAATACACAGAAATATTTTCCAGATGAAAGTTTATTGTCAATAAATGACATATTAATAGAACGTGGAGAGTTATTCGGTATATGTAGGCCAACAACAGGTGAAGCTATAATTATGTTTTGATCTTTTTGTGCATAACGAAAAAATATTGATGGAAGATAATAAAATGTATAAATATCTGTTCTAGATAAATTTTCAATTGATATTGGATCAATTGTAATACTTGCTATTGAATTTGTATTATTTATTTCCGTTGAATAATATAAAAGTGAATTGTTTTGATTGATTTGAGAATAAGAATAGATTGAATTATTAGTTTTTAAAAGACTTAAAATACCAACTGAATTCTTACTAGTATTTTCTTTTTTATTGATTGATTCAAGATAACGTTCAATATAAGAAATTATTTTTTGAAAATTTTTTTGAATTGATTCAGTAACTGGTTGATTAGAGATTTGATTTAATCTATCATTAGATTGATCGATTAGTGCAGCAAACTCATCGACCGTTGTTATATTGGATTGATTAAACTTCAATAACTAAAAATTGAAGAAACAGTTTTCAAATTTCTATAATTAAATTAATTATAGACATACTTGGTTATAAATTTCCAATGAAATACTTTCCAAATCCTAAAAAAATCAAAAAATTTCCTAATATTTGATAAAAATTGTACAATATTTTGTTTCTTTAGTTATTTTATCATAAATGAATTCTTATACATTTCTAATAGATTATAAATCGAAAGATTTTTTCTTATTTCTGAAAGTCTATCAATTCGAAATTTACCATAGATTAGATAACATGTTATTAATTTAATGATTGAAGAATTTTAGATTTTCCATTATGATTAGAAATTATATTTTATTTACTTGCTGATAAAAAAAAATACTGACCCACAAAAAATCAAATTTATTCCGTTTTACTTTTATGCTTACACACCTGTTAAACTTATAAGAATTTTTTAATTCTTTTGGGTGTGAGTGAAGGAAATACGCCCATTCACATCTAAGAGAACTAAAGGAACCAAAAAGAATGAAAACCAGTAAACAATATGAAAGTCATAGTAGCTTGAAAAATATAAAAATAAAACGAGATAAATTTAATTTCTCATGAATGTCTTGAACAAAAAGATAAATCATGAACAAAGTACGACAAACAATAACAGAAATTGAATGTTAACACAATTTGTTAGCTATTTCTTTTTATAAAAATCTATATATTAACATCCACTCACAAGGGAAGGTTTTCAAGTGTGACGCGTCGATCAAGTCGATATTTTGTCCACAAGTAAGTCTCGATGAGACTGGAAGAAGTCTAAAAGGGTTCATCCTTATACGCTGTCTTTCTCGAGTTACGACTGTCTTCCTGTATTTTCTGCCTTAGGCAAAACATATAAAAAAATCCACTTATAAAATTTTGACCTGAAGCTTTGTGCATTTTCATATATGCGTTGCCTGAAACAGATAATAGAGGAGAATGGTGTGTAACTTGAGAAGAGCAGCATATCGGGATGAAGCTTTTTAGACTTCTTCTAGTCTCGCTGAGATCCACTTTTAGGTAAAATATCGTTTTGATCGGCGCGTCACACTTGGAAACCTTCCCTTCTTAGTTAATTTTAAAAAACTTAATTCAAAACATACCGAACTTGGATCTGGTTTAATTTTACATAAACGTGGGTTGCTATTTGCAGAATTAAATGATG
Organism: Rotaria sordida; assembly: GCA_905250125.1. NCBI lineage: Eukaryota > Metazoa > Rotifera > Eurotatoria > Philodinida > Philodinidae > Rotaria > Rotaria sordida. The sequence continues at coordinate 78,993 of CAJNOL010000399.1, forward strand.
ATTGGTAATTACACCTTTGACCATAATTGGTACTTGGATCTTGAGCACAAGCCCATGTGGAAAAATTATTAGTAGAATCAATTGATACAATATATTCTTGTAAATAATATTGTTCACATGAACAATTCCAATTAAGTAAACCTTTATTATTGTCGTGTATTGTTTTAATAGCTTTCATCAAAACTCTATTATTTGTTGAATTAATTTCTTGACAGCGATTATAAATTTCAAAAAGACTATCATCAAAAGAAATCCGTGTTTGAGTATTTCTTAAAAGAATTCGTTCAGTAATATTTGATTGATAATTTGAAAAATCAACATTATAATTATTTGTGAAACAATTTACTCGATTATTAGAATAATTAATTAATTTTTTTATTTGGACTAACCACAATTCAAATGTTGTTAAATTATTTGAAGATACATCAAAGTTTTCAATATTTGAAATATTATAAAACATAGAATTAGGTATAGTAGTTAAATAATTTTGTGATAAATCAATTGATTTAAGTAATGATAATTGAGAAATCAATTCAACAGGAACTTCACGAATAAAATTATTACTCAGATCAAGAGTTTCTAATTGAGATAAACATGATAAAGATGAATTCAACACACCATTAGATATTTGATTATTAGATAAATCCAAGTACTAGATTTAGAAAAAAACTCAAGTAATGAAATAAATATTAATTTTATTAATATTTACTTTAAGTTGTGTTAAACGACAAATATTATCTGGAATAAATGTTAAAGGACCTCGAATACCTGTTCCAATAACTTGAAATTTTTTAATACGATCCAAAGTGAAGTTCGAAAGATGATCGATATCAAATTTGTCCACTTTTTTTGAACTCGAACAGACAAATTTCATATTTTCACCATCAATACTTCTTATACATGTAGCTTCCGATTGACCATTTGATATAACTAAAATGATTATGCAAATAAACTTTACCAGTCTGTATTGAGACATGTGAACTAGAAGATATTTAAATTCATTTCGAATGATTAAAAAGCTCTATTATTTTTTACAGACGAAAAAAAACAAGGTAATCTTATTTACCTGACCTTTTAATCTTGATGTAATTTGACACCAATATTTACAGATCCTTAATGATCCATGATAAATAAAAACATAAACTCTGTCAACTTACTCAAAGGCTTGGTATATTTATTGACATCAAAGTTGACTTTATGATCAGCCAAAATCAACAAGGTAAGTGTCGCCTTCTTCATGGTCCGTCCCCGTTAGCTTTTCTTTTGTTTAACAAATATCGGTTCAGGACTGAAAGACATTCGATTAAAAATTGAATAAGTCGAGAACGCAAGCAGTTATCGATCTGCTGTTTTCAGCAATTGAAAGAGGACACATAGGAGCGTCTTTTTCATCTATAATATGTAAGACAAAAACCTTTTAAAACTAATCATCTTCGGAAAACATTCGAAAAAACGCAAGAAAATGATTTGCCGTTCTGACGAAATTTTGATTTTGACATACGATTTAGATAGAGGAACTTCAAATCTATAGTTCAAGACACAATATAAATGGTTGTCTTTCCGCATCCTAACGCTAAACAAATGAAATCATGTATTGACTTACTCAAATACTAGGAAATTGCTTTGATTTTCAAAGAGAATTTTCTTACTGTTTTTCAAATTTTCATGCATTTTTTTTGAATGTTTTTCGGGGATGATTAGTTTTAAAAGGATTTTGTCTTATATATTATCGGAGAAAAAGACGTCCGCATGTCTCTTCTTTCGATTACTGAAACTCGCAGATCGCTAACTGCTTGCGTTCTCGGCTTATTCAATTTTTAACAGAATATCTTTAAGTCCTGAACAAATATTAGTTTTTGATTGTGAATGATGCGACGATTTTAGTAAAAAAAAGAACCAAATTATTGTTTTTAGTACAGAGCCACTTCCGCGTAAAATACCCAAAAAAAGCGATTAGTATTTCTAGATTTTGATTATCAAAAGTTTTTTTCCATTGAAAATAAGCCTGATCTTCCGATTTAATATCCAAAGATATAATGGAAGCTCAATATTTCATTGGAACAGAGTTCCCATCAAATTTTACGAATAATAAGTTGAGACAGAGTAGAACGAAAATGTTAGTCAGAGATATTTTCCAATGAAATGTAGTTTTCGATGTATTTTCTCGTGCTAATTCCGAAAATCACAGTTATTTCAAATAAAAAGCAATTTTTGATGATCAAAATCTAGAAATACTAATTGGTTTTTTTTGGATATTCTATACAGAAGTGTTCCTGTTCTAAAAATAATCCTTTTTCATCAACACTGAAAAGTCTAGGATTTATGTCGGAAGTTTTGATATCATAACACCACATCATGAAACAACAAAAACCAATTGACTGAAAGTATATCTACCATTTTCTTTAATCATGTTTTACAAACTCTTGTTTAACCACATAGACCTTCTGTCTTCAGCAGTTCGAATCATAGTTATAGATACCATCATTTTTTTTTATTATTTTGATAGATTGTATGAAACTACAATGACGATAAACACTCTACCGTTTAACAGTGAATCATTGCGAAGTTATAGATGAAACAAACTTTTTGATGTCCTAAAAAATAAGTATGTAGTTGTGTACTTTTTAATGATAGGTAGTACTCGTTAATAAAGTAATTATTTAAGATGATTTTATTTTTCTAGAGAATCTTCTCTTGTATATGCAGCAAAGATTTGATTATTATTCATATAACTATAGCTAAGATATAATAGATGGATCTATATTTATCGAAAGCGGTCTTTTTGCTAAAGTATTGATTTTTTTTGCTAAGACTTAAAAGGTCCAAGTTCTGATGTAGTGATATCATATCTTCAAGACATTCACGAGAACAAAAAAAATTAAATAAAAATACAAACAAGTTCTATTTCAATGGAATGAAAATATTCCAGTAAACTGTTTATTTACAAATAAAAAAAAAGAAGATTGGTCAGTTTATCCAAAAAAGGAACGGTGTTTATATATAATGAGTTTTAAGACAGACTACATTTACGGTTTATTCTCAATTCAATGATTTCTCAGTTCGCTTAATATTATCAATTACAATGATTCATGATTATATTTAATATAGAAGAAAATAACAAGAAAATTACAAACGTTACCAACATATATAACGTACAGGCATGTTATATGTATAATGAAAAATATTAATTTGATTGTTTTTACTCATTAACAAATTACATTTTTATAGCTTTGTCGTATTCATTTGTTAATTATAAACTTTGGTACTTAAGTATACGTAGATTACGATGTGTAGCTGTCAATTACATGTTACTTATTGTTCGTTTTTGATAATCAGCATGTGTGTCTTAACAATAACCACTGACACCCTCATTTAGTTTTAACTAGATTATTAGATCGATTCTGCTTAACTAATGACTGTTCCAGAATGAACTCTTTAAATGACTAATCAAGAAGATAAGTAAAGACTTATCATTTTCTTATTTTTTTATGAATGATGACCGACCTGATATGGGACCCAGATGAGAAATCATCGAATATTACCGAAATTGGAAATTGCCTACACTTATTATATAAAAAACTCTATATTGGAGAATTAACTGATCTTTCAAGCGTTGACTACAACTAATTCTGTACTTTCCTAAGACATTTATTCATCGAGCACACATCAAAGTACTCAATAATAACATAAAAAAAGAAAGATAAAATATTCGATTCGGTCATAAAATCTTACCAATTGCATACCATATCACAATAATCAAATATCGAGTGTACATAATTTCACGTGTCATAATTACCATATGACTGAATAAAAATTTTTATTTTATACTTACTGACCGCCTACAAATCATATCAGATTTTATTTTGTGATTTTTTAAATATTGATCTTAAATAAAACTGACTAAGCCGAAGACAAACAAGGTTTCAGTAGTCAAATTTTCGATCTACAATGTTTTTCTTGTAAAATTTATGTATATTTTCTTCGAAAATAACAGACAGTCTAAGTTTAAATCGAAATGTTTGCGGCTCCCTCCTAGGTCCTAGCGACCAGATGACCAGAAACCAAAGATGTTTCGATATGTATCCGTAGCAACGGGGAAGGGAGACCAAAAATTATCAGCTATGTCATTTTAGCAATGGAAAAAGGTACGTAAATAACATCAGTATTTAGATCATTCTGGAACTCTGTAGATGCTAACTGGTCTAAATATATCGGATTCTCGTTTTTCATGCAGCAAAAGGATCTTCTTGTACGAGTCAATCAACAGGATCATAATATCTTTGATCTTGTGAAATCAAAATAAGTTGAGAATAGAAAAGTGTGAACAGAATGCATTCTAAATTTAGGCAAAACTCAACACTATATGTCAAAGTTCGTCGAGAGAAAGGATGGTGTGTGCACTGTAGCTTATTGAATGAATAAATCAATATGTATTGTAGGCTAATATGGTAGTTAAACCGACGAAACGAAAAGTAAAAATATTATTTACTGCTTTCTATAGTCTCTATCATATATATATATATTATCATTACGAGGAAAGCAGTTATGTATTGAAGATGTATTTGACACTACAAATAAGTTTTTGCAGCATAATAATGTTAAATGATTCAAATAAATTGGTAGAAAAGTAACTCTAAATGCAAATAGTTTCGAAATGAGAAAATTTCAAAGTGTACCGATCAACTATAAAACTGATTATAATTTTATTTTACTCATTTAATTGGCATTTTGTTTTTTGAAGAAATTATTTTAAAATCTTTGACAAAATATACCATAAGTTTACAAAAGTCACAATTTGTGAGTTCTACATTTTAACACTAGAAGAAACTGCACTGATAAGTTTTTTTCTTTTTTTTTTTATATATATTTTCGTATTTTTATTGAAATAAAAGACGTAACTCCTCTCTAAACATGCTTGATGTAGTTAAACAAACAAAAAAAGGTGTTGAACATGAAAAATATTGAAGACAATCAATAATAAGTTCAGCTAATTGTAGTTGAACTGATTTTGATACTCGATTTTTTTGATGATCACGTATAACTTTATCATGTCTTTCAACAATTTTAAAAAATTTGTATGGTGCTGTACTAAGTACAAATACAAATGATATACAACCAAGTGCAAATGTTAAATGAAGACGACGATGTTTAGAACGAGAACATGTTAATACAACAGTTGTAGATCGATTTGAATCTTGATTTTGTCCTGGTTTTAAATGTATTATTTTTGTTAATGTACTCCAACATGTAGGACGTAAATTTAATACTTCTTTTAAAATTCTTGAATTAAAATAAACTATAAGAAAAAATGGTATACAAGTTATAAAAATAACATCAATTAATGATTGTCCATAAGCCATATACATTGCAAAATGTTTTGCTTCAATTTTAACTGAACATTTAGTTATATTACGTTTATGAGTTGACATTGTATAACCATATAATGAAGATAAAAATGATATATTTTTTAAAACAATTAATATAAATGCTGTAATTAATAAATAATATAAATAATTTTTTTTACGCCAATGTGAATAATATGTATGATGAACACAACATATAAAACGATCAGTTGTTAAACCTAATTGTAAATAAGCTGACATATCCAAAAATGAATAACGAATAAATTTATATAAACGACATGTTTCTGGCGTTGAATAAATACGTTTTGGTGGTTCCATATAAATTTTCAATAAAACATCAATTATAAATAAATATAATAAAATTAAATCATTTATACATAATAAACGTAGACATATTGATGATGTACGTGTTAAACGTTTTTGAAATATTGGTCGACAAAAAACAAGAAAACATAATAAATTACCAACTGTTGCTAGCGGTAAAATAATTAATGGAAATATACTATTCGTTATTTGAATAGCATTTTCTAAACGTTTGTTTGGTAATGAAAAGTTCATTCTTATGTGTGGACTAGTTCTTGGAATAATGCCATTATCATTAATGAGAAGAAAAAAATCTAATTCTGATTAGATGTTGAACTTGTTTTTTTTTCTCTCTGCATTCATTTCCTTTATTTGTCAAATAATAAACACAGATCGTAATAATGCATCATACTGTGATTTTGTTGTTCACATTCTAATTAACAAATACATTTCCGAATTACAAAAAAAAAAAAATAGAATGGAAATATTCTTGTTAATTTTATATACACATATTGACTAGAATGTTCATTCAAATGAATGTATTTTCTTTTGTAGACATTGGTATGTAATCTTGTTTTCCTCGTTCTCCTCCTCCTTCTTCTTCTCTTTTGCTTTATAACAAGTACGCTAATATTTGATCGATAAGGAAAAATGAATAGGGGGGCGGATGAACGCGTAAAATAAGGTCAACATTGATTGATCAAATATATTACCTATATATTAATTGTATCAAAATGATAACGAAAAAAAAAACAAAACAAAATAAAACAAAACAAAAGGGACAATTTTAATGTTCAAAGTTCATTTTTTGTCTTTTCATCGATTCGTTCAACTAGATCGTTAAGAGAACGAAGAAGCAAAAACATTTTTTTCATATTTATTGATGACAATTGCGCGTTCATATATCATTAAAACAAGTTAATCGTGAACACAATAGACAAAAAGAACATCATCTCATCATTTATGACATGTATTCACATTCATAAGTGATAAATAAATGAACATCGTCAGACAGGCCATTCAGTATGAAGCCATAAAGTCAAACACTAAAAAATTTTTTTTTATGACAATTGATACTAGAGAATATAAACATTTTATATCAATGTCAATGATGAAAAATGAACAATTATAATATTCCTCTTCTTGCATATCAAAATAAAAAAAAAAGAAAGCAAAGAACCTATCATAAGTATTAATATGTGCACCTTTTGATATCCTTGATTATTATTCGTTCTACTTCAACGTTTTTGCCGTGTGTGTTGTTCACATTAGTATTCTCATTTTTTTTTTCGCATTATTCAAAAATGTACATTTGTACAACCTTCATCATATTGAGTCGTATCTATTAGAACATATATATATATATATATATATATATATTTCTATAAACAAGATTCATTTTGAATATATACCCGTGAGCTGTACATCGTAGTGGTTAGAATCAACTACTTCGAATATACACATAATCATGTTGAAAAAATATTCATCATGCACATCAAATCAATCTTTAACATCTATGAATACAGATATGACCATGATAAGATCAGTAACAATGAAAGGTGATGAACAACAACAACGATGTAAAGATTTCGTAATTTAAAAAAGACCTTTAACTATTTTATAATTTATTTAGCAAAAAATCATGAAGAAGTTGAAGGTACTTCACATATACATGTCAATAATGATATACAATCATCATCAGTAAGTGAATAGTCTTTTATTCATGTACATATATGCTTTTTATTCGAATATATCTACTGCTTAATATAAATAGTAAAAAGAATTAATATTCAAACTATACAATCAGCTATGTTTTCAAAATAGAGTTCAGCTTTGTTTTTTCCTATTAGCTTTGTAACTTTATTATGCGTTTGATTTTATTGAAAAAAAAAATTTCATAATAAAATTCTGTTTGTTAGATATCAATAAGCAGTTCATCTTCAACAATAAATAAACAAACGAAAGTATCTTCAGTTGAAAAATCATCAAAAGATACATTAACAAAAACGAAATGGAATCCTAAACATAAACATCATCGTCATCATCATCATCATAATTATCGACAGCGAACAAAATGTGTAGGACAACAACAAAAAATTCTTTCTCCATCGAAAGTTACAATTAAGAATTCAAAATCTATTCATCAAGATCAACAATTAAGAATTATCCGTCCTAAAGTATCTAATAATAATAATTGTACAAATAATACGAATGGTTTAACAAAACTTTCTCATAAAACAACGTTAATCGATAATCAAAAAGTACCTTTAGCTGTCTATCGTGATGTTAACATTCAACCATCAATCATATCCAAGAGCAATTCTCAGTTAGTCTTATCTGATAAAGATAAAAAAAAAGTAAGTTATTGATTCATTTTCTTTTTTATTTTATATTACTATTCATTTTTGAATCCAATTATATTCTATAGAAAACCAGTCGAGGAAATATTCCATTAAAAACTATTGAAAATAAGCTCGTATCTCAACGAGCAGCACCTACAAGTGAAGCTCAAGTTAGTAATTATTCTTCAATGATTTGTACTCAACCTACTCCATGTTGTGTTCAACAAACTGAACGTATCTATATTGACGATAGTTGTTGTAATCCATCGACGACAATTACTTGTCCATCAAATCCTTGTGTATGAAAAAGAAAACAGCTATATTATAAAGATTTAACATTTTTTGTTTTACTTATTTACTTATGCTTTCATAAATCTTTATTTTTCTTTTTTAAAATTTTTATTTTATTCAGGTAATTCAACAATGTGACCCAATGGTTTGTTTTCCTCAACAACAACAACCACAAGTAATCGTATATACTGATCAAATGCCATCACAAAATTTTATTTGTACATCATCACCTAACAATATTATTCAACAAACATTACCACAACAATATGCTTGTGTTGATAATACACCACAAATATGTATTTGTCAGTCATTATCAACAAATTCATCACCACAATCTTTTATATGTGTACCACAAACACCATGTCCAACAACATCAAGTATTTTTATTCAACAGCCACCTCAAATGCAAATTATTTCACCTTCACAATCACCAGCTGCACAATGCTTTCAAATATGTTCAACTACTCCACAAGCTCTTCAGGCACCACCAACTATTCAAAGTACAAATATTATTTTCTTTTAATTCTTCTGTATTAACAATTAATACTTTTTCTTTTAGTTTGTACACCAAATGTTACAGGTAAGAAGTAATTAAAAATCTTCTTTTGTTATGATAGTTATTGATTAGAATACTAATACACATATATATGTCTGTTTTCTAATTGTTTTATTTATTTAACTATAAGTAAAATACATAATTATGTAATATTTTATTTTATTTTCTTGTCTATTTTAGTTAACCCACAAGTTATTTGTCAACGTCCATGTGATTCCGTCGCTTTACCAGTTCAAAAGCAACAACTAGTTTGTACAAGTACTCCTACTATAACATTAAATCGACCATCTTGTGCAACAGTATGTTGTGCACCTGCTGCACCCGTAAGTCAGCAATCCTGCGCAACAGTATGTTGTGCACCTGCTGCACCCGTAAGTCAGCCATCCTGCGCAACAGTATGTTGTGCCCGTGCTATACCAATACCACAGTCACCACCTGGACCAAGCATGTTTCGTCAAGCTCTTATACAAGTATAAATTTTTATTGACTTAATCAATTTCATATGAATCTAATGATGTAATTTTAGACTTTATCTAAAAGAACTGGTTTACCGTTACCTGTAGTATGCACCGTTAATGCTCCAGTAGCAGAACAACCAATGATTTGTACACCTGCACAACCACCAATGGTTTGCACTACAAGGTAAATTCTTTGTTTTTTTTCTATTGCTAATTGCTATTACCAGTGCCTGCTTAATTACGCTTTTGTTGCTTGTCAAAGCACGAAAAAAAAAGAAACTTTTTTCTCTGATATATGGAATGATCTATTTGAAAAGAAAGTTGCTGCTAAGTTATTGCTTGAAAAAGAAACATTTCATGATTGGTTACTATTCCAAAACAGATATCTCGTGTTTATAGTCCTTTATTAACCAATGCTCCAACACGGTCGGCATCCATGCCAATCGTACCACTTACTCCAGGTGGCTTACTTCTTCCATTTGAGCCATGTGAACCGTCGCAAGGTATGATACGTGGTCCACTTCCTCGATCAAGTCGTTACCCATCAACTCTAACAAATTTTGATGATATTCGACAACAAATGCACCAACGTGCTCAGCTGCTATCTGATTTTCGACGACTAGAGGCGGAGCAAATGGCATTATCTCCTACACGTTATCGAAATGTACGAGCCCCATCAGTACCTAGATTCTCATCAAATTTACCACGACCCATTTCTTCATATTCATCAAATTTACCGTTACCACCTTCTACATTCTCATCAAATGTACCATTACAACCACCCATAAACATACCACAAACTTCATATGCAAGAGGAGATATTAGTTCATCTAGTACGAGCACAAGTAGATCATCAGCATCATCTACTCGACAACCTACATTTGGTGGTTCCTATGCGCAGCCGTCCTTCGGTGGTTAACATGGTTAATCAATATTATCGGGACCATCAACTGCCTATCAATCGTTCCAACCCTGAATTTATTGTGAAGGTATTGTATTTAGTTAAGGGAATAAATTATGCTTGACAAGGTCGATCTTGTCATCAAGGATGTCTATCTTGAGCAATACATTTTCTTGCTTTGGCTAGCTTGCTGGCTACGCGTTTGTATTTGTTTCTGTCTTCTTCGTTTTTTTTTTTTTATTAATGTGTGAATCACAAATTTAATTTTAAAGCATGATCTTCATATGTTCTTCTTTTTTTTTTTCCTTTTCAGAAAACCTATTAGACCATGTTATCCAAGTCCTGCTTGTCCAATTATGTGAATCTATTTCAAAAAGGATAAACAATTCTTTCAAGCAAAAGAAGATAATCTTTTGTTTAATTTTTCTTTTTTTTTTATATTATAATCTTAATAAACATTTGTTTCTATTTCTTCATTTTTTTTTTAAATTTATCTTTTTCTATTTTTCTTTTTTGTTTATTTTAACAAGAATTTGAAATTCTAAAATGAATCTATTTTACGTTTAAATTTAACCATACATGGTGCTTTAGGTCCAACAACAAGTGTTGAATAATCTGGTTCAGGATGTTCTTGACAAAGTTCAAAATCAAATTTTCTTAATAATATTGACCATATAGTTTTTACTTGTAAATAAGCAAATCTTTCACCTAAACAACTATGTCGACCACCACCAAATGCTATAAAACTAAATTTTTCAATTTGATCTTCAGCATTTTCACCTAAAAATCTTTCTGGATTAAATTCATCAGGATTTTTAAAAACATCAGATATTCGATGTGCAATTGATGGTGATACAACAGCAATATCACCTTTTGATATAATATATCCATTATATGATATTGATTCCAATACTTTTCTCATTAAAAATACTAATGGAGGATATAATCTTAATGTTTCTTTCATAACAGCATGTAATAGATTCATTTCAAATAAGGATTCTAATGATAATTCTCCATGATATTTATTCATTATTTGTTTTTGTTCATCTAATAATTTCGACATCCATTTTGATTTATATTTTATTAATAATAATCCCATCCAAGTACTCGTAATATTTGAAGTATGTTGTCCAGCAAATAAAGCTGCTAATAATAATCCAGTTATTTCATCATCGGTTGGTATTGAATCATCTAAATATCGTGCATCAATTAATACTTGTAAAAAATCATCATATTGAATTTCTTGATTTATTCGACGTTGTTTAATAATTTTTTCAAATATTTTTGATATTTTAATTCGAGCTAAATTTCGTTTTTTATGTGCATTTGTTGGAGCATTTGGAAAAAAGAATGATAAATGACTCATACCATCAGATAATTGTTGATATAAATGTGCAAATTCTTGATGAATATTTTCACGAATTTCTTTACCTAATAAACATCGAGAAGCTGTTAAAATGATTAATTCAGAAAATTCTTTTATTAAATCAATTTGTCCTGTTTGAGGCCATTTATTAAACCATTCTTCAGCTTCCATAACAATTTTACCAACATGAGCTTTCATATTTATTAAATTTAAACCTTTATTCATAAATTTTAATTGTTGTTGCATTATTTTTGGTGATGCATCATAAACAATATTTTTACCAAATACAGGTATTGTAAATATATAAACTTCACGTTGAGATAATTGTGTATCTTTTGCTTCAAAAAATATTTTATGTGCTTGTGGACCAATTAAAAATACAACAGATCGATGAAATAATCGTATTCGAAATATATCACCTAATGATTTATAACCATCTTGAATAAGTTCAAGTGGACCTTTATTTATAAAATCATATTTACGACATAAAATTGATAATAATATAGGAAAACATGGTGGAGCATTTGAAGGTTTAGTATAAGATATGTAATATATTATGATTAATAATAAAAGAAGTATGACTAAAATAATACTGTTAGTTGTTAATTTTGTAATAGATAATGTAAAGAAATTCAAAATTTCAGATAATAATGTTTGTATCATGTTGAAATAAATTGTAAATTGAATAGTTTTTGATTGTATATGAAAAAAGTAGTTAATACATAATATAGTAATGCAGTTAAACTTCGTTTTTGATGTACTTAGCAGATGAAAAAACTTCTTTTTGTTCTATTCGTGCACGAAAATACTAAATTAATAACTGTTCTTTTTTTTCTTCTTCTTATCTTTTTTTAATGTGTATTTAAAGTTATTTGAAACGTTTTCGAGGTTGTATGAGGTCAGACAAAAAAAAACTGGCGTGATCCTAAAGTCAACTCCATATTATATTTATGTTATAAATAGTGGAAGGAAACTATGAATAGTTATCGTTAGTTAACGATATACTGTTCACATATATGTTCTTTCATAATGTTGCCATATTCATTTAATATTCTGAATTGAATGAAGATCTACTAATGTGATAAGTGTAAAAGATTTGCAAGGGAATTTTTCCAAGTTGAAAATCGATTTTGAGCTGAAACCTAGCGAACAACATATGTTTGCATATGTTGATTTCAAATATGAATTAGGTTACGAAGCCTTTTAAGGACCGGATTTTTCAGAAAATCTGTTTTCGATGTATCTCGATTGTGAAGCATATCAAGTTGTATGACAAAAAATTTTTTTCTCGATTTTTGATCATCGGTTGACTTTGGAAAGTATGCTTGAAAAAAAAGATGAGAGGAGAGATCGTTCATATTTTATACTATTATTTTACTTTTTGTTTTTAATAGAATCCATATGACCAAAGGTATTCAAGTCTGTAAAAATGCTTGATTAGTTCATTTTCTTAATACTAGAAGTTAACATTCCATGTTTGTCGAAAACTTACATTATTTGCTCTATAATTCTATCTCATCTATTTTATCTTTAATAATTTCTTTTTCTTTTTCTAGGTGCTTTCTATATACGTACATTCATAAAATCACAAAACAAAACTTTCTCTTCTCTTTTGAACATATCTGTTTACTATTAACTAGCAGGCATGTTTTATTTATCATAATGAGGCAATTCTAATAACACTAATTTCCTATTTCTATCTTTCAATTTTAGTTTTGTATGAATTGTTCAAGCATTGTCTCCGACCTTTCCAGATTTGATGAACAACAAAAATTTGAAAATCAATCTCACTAATATATTTCAATGTGAAGATGATCTTGCTCAACATCTCTTTGACATTATTGCTTTCTTGATCGATAGTATATTTCACTTTTCATTTGTTATTGTAAGGAATGTCGAATCAATATGAGAACAACAATGAAAAATTGAATTCACTTGAGCTATTGTTTTCGTTGTGAGTCTTCTACTAGGTAAGAAATCGACACACTGTAAGTTTTGGCACGACAGATGTCTTTCTTTGATTTATTATCCATTAGCAACAATGTCATAGATAAATACACTCTAATGAACATAGAGGTATGTTACTTTATCATTGGAGTATGACTTCTCGAAAAAGTAACGTTATGTTGCAAGTAAATCAACAAATCCACACTACTTCTATAGAAAACTTAGGAAATCTAAGGAGTCTGGTTTTGCAGATAAAATGATTGCTGAAAAATTGAAAAGAAAAAATTTTCACTATAGAAAACTGCTTTTCTAAAAATGAGCGATCACTGAAACACCTAGCGACCCGTCTCATATTCATATTCGAAATCAGCGTAGATGATGAACTGTTGACTACTAGACTTATTAAATATTTGTTAACCAACAATCGGTCTACAAAAAATGTGTCTTTTGCAATTAGCTTAACTTATTATTTCTGAAAGAAATCTAATATTATTGATCGTATAAGAATGTGATAAAAACTAAACGTAAAAATTGATATATTCGAAATTAATTTTTTCTTTTTGTGTATTTTATCATTCAGTTATATTTATAATTAGTATTTTGAAAATATTACTTGAAACATTCTGTTTCAAAATCATTTTCTCTTTTACTGTGCTATAAATATTCATTCAACTTCGGTTAAATTCCAGTATTGAAAATAAGTTTGTACGAAAGTTTTATGAAAATACTATTCAATTACAACATAAAAACCTATTGAAACATTCTATATTCATATGTATATCAATTTCTAATCGTCTTTTAAAACTAAAGGATGGTCAAAAAGTTTCAACCTCTCTTAGTACATAAGTCGACGATATCTATGACAAACCTATATGATGATCATTTGATCGAAATATATCTAAATGATGTAGAAGTTTATCAAATTAACATTTTGCATAAATATCAATAATCAAATTTTGTAATGTGTTGACCTTGTTTTTCAAATACTGTTAATCATTTTCTTACATTTTTTTTTTAAACTAAATTTTTTGTTTGACGTTTTCATATTTAAATCTTGTCGAATGATACCTCACAATTTTTTTTATCGACTATATATATATCATCTATTTGATTTTGAAATAAATACTGGAGGTTTTTTTAATAAAACTGTCGAATAGATAATTGCAAGTAATTAGCATATTAGAGAATAAATTGAAAATCAGTAAACTTCATAAAATAAGAGTATCAATATAGAAGTCTGATACAAAATCTCTGTGAGTAACTAACATCCAATTCTAATAAAAAAAAAATGTAAGATGAACATATTCACTCATGATTAGTAAAATGACGATAATATTGTACTACATTTCGAAGTATCTATTTGTCAGATGATAACTCTAATGTTCCTCTATAAAATTACATAGTTCGATAAATTAAAATTATATATTAGTGTGTCATAGATATCATCAATTTATTGAGAGGAGTCAAAATTTTTCAATCATCCTTTAGTTTCTGTTTTGTGAGTTCTCAACATATGTGAAATCGTACTAGGATTATACTATATAGTATTCAAATAAAAATCCTAAAAGAATTTGGATTCCTATGGATATTGGACTAAGTTATCGAATTTTTAATATGTCTATTTTCGAATTTTGATCTGAAACTTTGCACATATATAGAGAACTTAACTAGACTAAGTTCCATAAAAAAAATTCAGAAGTTTTGAACAAAGTCTCTTCGACATTTTGAAACTTTCAAAAAAAATGTATGTTGTATACATTGTCCATATAGAAGGGCCTATATCTTGTAAGTATCGTATCTTGAAGAGACTTTATTTTCACACATAAAAACAGTCAAGTGAAAAATTCCCATATACAGAAGTTCCAAGCGAGTAGGGAGTAACTCCCAATCTTGAAAAACTTTCGTTTTTTTCCAGCAGAGTTTCAATATTTTATTGTGTTCATCACTTCCCAAAAAAAGCGTTCAACTCCTTCACTTAAAATTCAGTCAATTTTAGCAAAATTCTTTCAATCGACCATTTGAGTCATTTTCACTCAAACCTGGTGGCCCGGAACACCCTTTACTCATGTGACAATTTCTATTTATATTGACACTTGAATAAACACCTTCAATCATTCGTCATTTAGGCTTATCTTCTACTTTTTATTCCATACTGATAAAAAGCTTGCTAATCAGAAATGTAAAAAGAAAAAAAAAAATATTTTCTTTAAGAACGGAAGTGTATTCACACAAAATGAAAAACTTTTATTTAATACATTTAGTTGGTTGAGATTAATCGACCAATACAATTAAAGATAGCTACGATCTAGATGATTCATCGCTTTTTTATTTGATGTAATTTGTTGTTGTTTTTTCAGTCCTTTCATTCTATGGTCTTGTCATTTTTTTGATACTTACAATATTCATTTGGCCTCTACCATCTGTTATTCAACGTCGATTATATTAATCATAAAAAAACATTTGCATATTTCGTTGAAAATTTCTATCAACAAATGGCAAGTTTCTTTCGCGGAAATATATTATCAACACCATTTCAACAAGCTATTGAAAAAGCTACTGATGGAAATCAACCAACTGAAGATTGGGCTTTAATTATGAAAATTTGTGATCATGTTGTAATGCATGAAGAAAGGTATTTTGTTATTTGAAATAAAATTTCAAATAAATTAATTTTTTTGTTATTTATTAGTGCAAAAGAAGCAATAAAAGTTGTTCGAAAACGTTTACAAATAAACCCTCTTACAAATGGATGGCGTACTATTGGATTAACACTTACTGTATATTAATTAGGAAATTTTTTATAAAATAATTTTTTGTTTTTTAATTTTTCTAGTTATTAGAAGCACTAACAAAAAATTGTGGAAAAGTTTTTCATTTACAAATAGCACAAAAAGATTTTTTAAAAGATTTTAAAGCTGTTCTTGCTCCGAAAAATAATCCACCGCAAGCTATACAAGAAAAAATTCTTGGCATGATTCAAGTAAAAAAACAAAATTTAAAAATTCTTTATTTAAAATAATTATTTTATTTAGACATGGGCATTAGCTTTTCATGATGATCCTGATTTAATTAATGTTGAACATTTTTATGAAGAATGTAAACAACAAGGTTTAGAATTTCCACCAGCTGAACCTGAAAATATAATTAAAGCAGCAGTACCAGCTACAGTAAATTTAAAGAAATAAATTCTTTTTTTGTTTTTTATTTTATAAAAATTTAGGGAACAATTGAACGTCCTGCACAATATTCACGATCAATAGTAAGATAAAAAATATTTATCTTTTTATTAGATATTTTTTTTGTTCTATAGTCTCAACCAGCAGCTGGTACAACACATCGTCAGGTAATTAAATTATTTTGAATTTTTGTTTTTTTTATTTGTAATAAATTTTGTTTAGAATCGATCGATGTCTGATACTTCAACCCAACAAGGTACTCAAGAACATTTGGTTTTAAGACAAATGACAGCGGAGCAAATAGCTAAATTACGTAGTGAATTAGATGTTGTGCAAAATAATATACAAGTATTTGGTGAAATGTTGGTTACATTACAACCGGGTGAAGAACATCCACAAGATTTAGATTTATTATTGGTAAGAAATTTATTTTTATAATTTTTGATTTATGTCTGACGTTATAAATTTTTACTTTCGATTCTTCATCAAAATAACTGACTTACTAGATAAAATTGACCATTGAGAGGAACAATAACTATTTAGAATATAAGAAAAACAAAACTCAACTTCACATTCTATGATGCTTACTAATTTTTTTTGTGCTAAAATAAAAGGAATCTAGGACAGTTGCCCATATGGGTGTGTATGAAGAGAAAACTCATAGCAGCACTCCTACCTACAGTGCCAGCCAGAGATCTGTGAGTCAGTCTCGCGGCATAGCTAATTTGTTTCTTCAATGTCTTCCTAGAACATCCTAAACCATAGGATGGCGTAGCACACTCTTCTTACAAGCTTGCTAAACGTTGCATCAGAGCGCGAGGCTGACTCGTGAATTTCTGGTTCCGATACCCACATCCACACGTAACTGTCCAGCTTCCAATAGATGTTATATATTTCCGTAAAATATTATGAAAATTACATATGACTATTTTTTTTAATGATTTGTTCGTTGACAGGATTAGGCAAATACAAGTAAGTGATTTTTTTGAAAAGTAAGTATTTGAGATTGATTTTGTGAATAATTTAACATTAGCGATATATTCATATATTAAGAATAAAATAATTCGCAGTTTTTGTTTTTATTAAAACTGTTTTATTATGTTTTTCACTTTTTTCTAAAACTTATTTTGCTCAAAGAATTTAATAATATATCTAGTTATTTGCAATATTAATATTTTAACCGGAATCCATAAAGATAGGTAGTTTTCTTAAAAAAAAGAACAAAGATCACATTGTGAGAGAGGTTTAAGAGACACGACTGAAATTTGTTTTTCTTTATTCCATAGACACGTTGAAGTATCTTCTATCTAGGGAACATAGTTTAAGAATTAATATATAACTATAAAAGTAGGAAAAGATGAAACATTTTCATTGTAAAACAATAAAATTTACACATTAATTAGCTTGTGTTTTGACAAAAACATGTCAAGAATTGCCTCCGTTTCTTAACCGTAATATATTTAGTCGAGCTGAAATATTCTTCTACTTATACTAGAAAGTGTTTAGGATGCCTAAGTTTTTTTTATTTTAATTTTATAGTATGATGTATCACTCGGTTTTGCCAGAGCTTACAAAAAATTCATTTAAAAAAAAATACACTTTTGAGGATTCTCTCAAGGTTTTCGTATTTGTATTCAAACAGAAGAAGAAAAATAGTAGGCAAACCAAACGGTACCTAATATCAATAAAAAAAGATGTTTTTAGTTCTATCAAACATATTGTAACTGAGAAAAGGGGGAGGTATTTTTTTTCCATATGTCCTATAGGGAAGCATCCGGAAATTTCGAGCTTTTGACAACTTTTGCTCTACTCACTGAGATCCAAAAGTGCCGAAAGGAATAAATAAAATTTATGGATCAGAAACTAAAACTTTGAAGATTTAATCTTATCTTTCAATAATATACACAGTTAAAGATCTAAGCCGCCACTGAAAGGCAAAAATAATTTGAAATTTTTCAGCCGTGAATTAAAGCATCGGTTAACACTTCTATATACAGCCGCTGAAATCTATATCCGGATATTGTCTTTTTAATTTGTGCATAAAAGACTATATATATCTCTTACTCCTGTCGAATAGGTTTCACATTGATCTGGGCAAGATGGTCCTGGGACCAAATTTTTTTGGTTGGAACTAGGAGCAACACTTTTCCATTGGGAAATGATTTTTATGATCGTATAAAACTTGCGTCGATTGTCATGACTCATGGGCAAGGTGGTTTCGGATTTGCCGAAACCGAAAACAACTGGTCTCCCTCATGTGTAGTTTCATTCCGTTTTCTTTCTAAAGGCAGCACCAAACTAATTTAAGATTCTTTCATATGTAGGTGCACTTTCATTTTAACATTGGGTTGGTGGTTTATGAAAATAGAATCATTAAATATTTTCTTGTGACTATAAAAAATCAAGAAATATCAATAACAACAAATGAATGTTCGAATAAGTTTTTTTTTTTTTATTAATGTCTGTAGATCGTATACTTAGATTTACTTGTTCGATAATATTCTTAATATTGTCTAAAACAAAATTTTTTTTTTCTAAGGAATTACATAAAACATGTATACAAATGCAAGCACGTATTATCGATTTACTTTCACAAGTTTCCATTGATGATATGACTGGTAGATAATACGAAAATATTTATTTATCAAATAAATATTTTCCTATTGCTTTTTTTTTTATAGTTGATCTTTTACGTTATAATGATGAATTTAATAATGTATTAAAAACCTTCGAAAATTATATGTTAGAACGTGAAAGACGAGTTGGTCCACCTTCAATGCCAATATCAAATCAAACAGCATCAACACCTCGAAGTGTAATCTCAACTTCTCCATCATCAACAACAAAGGTATATATATATATATTCTCTATTGTTTTTTTTTTTGAAAGTTAAAATAATTTTACTGATTTGTTGTGTGTATGTGTTTTTTTTTCAGACATCATCTTCTTTACCACGTAATCAAGATAATGAACCAGCATTAATCAAATTTGATGAAGAATCATCAACATTACCAATTAATTTACAACATATGAGTTCGTATTGAATTTTTTATTTTCTCAACAAAAAAGACAAAAAAAGAAACAAAAACTTTCTTTTTATATTTTAGATATTAATTCAACATTATCCGATGCAATACCAAAACATACTCCACCACAATCAACGTAAGTGATACAAATAATATTTTTCACAAAAAAATAATTTTTATCAATATTTTCTTCTTAAAGAAGATATATGAGTATTCATTCGTAAGATTATATTATGCTCTTTGTTGTTAACCTACGTTTTTCATTTTTTGTGTCCTTTTCATGAGCCAAAAAAAAATACTAAAATTTTGCTATTCTTTTTTGCACACACACAAAGATTTCACTTTAATTTTATTCTTCATAAATAATTGAGTTTAATATTTTTTAGTGCTTCAGTAACAACTCGACCTGTTTCAAATCATCAAGTAAGAAAAGAATTTTTTTAAATTAATTAAATAAAAAAAAAAATTTTTTATTTTCTTTTAGGATCCTGAACGTGATGTTAAAGAAGTGGAACAATGGTTAAACATTTCAGGTGGCAATAATATAGATAATAATTCTCATCAACAAGGTGGTACAACACATGCATTTAATGATTTTATTGATCAACGTGCATCAACAGTACCTGATCCACCAATATCAGAACAAGACATACAGATTAATTTACAACACCCATCAACACAAAATCAATCAAATGCATAAACATTAAATGTACATAAGAGAAAAAAACAAACAATAATTTTTTTTTTTTTTGACTTCTATTCTCTCGCATTCTAATTAAACAGTGTCTTTTGTTCTATTATGCATATTTGTCATGATAAAAAACAAGCAAATTTTAAAACAAACAAATATACTAGCTTGCAAAAAATGAACTTTTAACTTGTATATCTTATTTAATTTTCTCTTTTTTCTTTTCAACAAGGTGAAACATGCCTTTTATGTACCTGTGCATTGTTTTATCTCGCCATGTTCTTCAACGCTTTTTTTTTCTTTTCAATCCACATCACAATAAGCACATACATAAACCATACCCCTTCTCCCCCTTTTTTTTTCTTCTATTTAAATTGATATAGATAAGCAAGTAAGTGGTTCGAGTGTTGTTTCATATTTTTTGTGAGTCGAAAAGGTGAAGGGCATACTGAAATTTAGCACCTACTATTATACTCTTTTTTTGTTTTTTGTTTCAATAGATTTTATTTTGTAGAATGCCAGTTAAAATTTACCACGATAATGATGCTGATTTGAATATTGTACGTAGTAAAACTGTTGCATTTATTGGTTATGGCAATCAAGGCCGTGCACAAGCATTAAATTTACGTGATAGTGATGTGAAGAATATCATCATTGGTAATATTGATGATGATTATGCTAAACAAGCTCGTAAAGATGGATTTAATCCAGTAAGTATTGAAGAAGCAGTTCGTCAAGGTGATATTCTTATGTTACTTATTCCTGATGAAGTTCAGCAAACAGTTTGGAATGAAAAAGTTCGTAAGAATGTTAAACCAAATAGTACATTAGTTGTTGCAAGTGGATATAATGTTGCATTTAATTTACTTGATCTACCTGATGATATGGATGTTGTTATGGTTGCACCACGAATGATTGGTGCTGGTGTACGTGATCGTTATGTTCAAAACATTCCATATCCATGTTTTGTATCTGTTGAAAAAGATGTTAGTGGTAAAGCTTTAGCAACATGTCTTTCAGTTACTTGTGCTATTGGAGGATCACGAGGTAATGGTGCTGTTAGTTCATCATGTCGTGAAGAAGCTGGCATTGATTTATTTGCTGAACAAGCAATTTGGCCTGAAATTATGGCAGTATTTCGTGAAGCCTATAATGTTTTACATGAAGCTGGATTTTCTGATGAAGCTATTTTATTTGATATGTATATAAGTAAAGAACCAGCTGAAACATTTGAACGTGTTGCTGATGAAGGCCTTTTCAAACAATTAAAACATCATTCACAAACAAGTCAATATGGTCAATTATCAACAGTAAATCGTTATGATGGAAAAGAACTACGTGAAAAATTTCAACGTATTCTACATGATAATATCTTATCAGGAAAATTTGCAGAAAAATGGTCGAATACAAAATGGGCTGCAGAACAATTAGCTAAAGAATGGAAAGAAGCTGAAAAATCACCTTTAGCTCAAGCCGATGAACGTGTACGAGAAGTTCTTCTAGCGGACAAAAAAAAATAGATTGCATTTTTTATCTTTTTTATAAAAAACTAATATTAATTATTTTGATTCTAAATTATTAAATAGAAAGAAGAATGAAAGAAATAAAATAAAATTGATTTCTGATATACATTTTTTAGATGGATAAAGAGAAACTAACGACAGAAGATAATATTCAACGAATTATTCTTGGTATAGGCATAACTATTTTTCTTCTGCTTATTTTTCTTTTATTTGGGTACGTTATTTAAAAGTTAAAAAAAAAAAAAGAATATAAAGAATTTCTCTCTTGTAATTTTAATATAGAAAAATACATGTTGTCTTCTTCGTTCTTCTATTAGTAATCAGTTACAAATTAACTGATTATTATGTGTATGTAAAGATTTTATTACATTTTTTTTTTGATTTTATTTAATTAAAATTTATAAATTAGATTGAACTTAAATAATCCAGAAAAATCTTTTACATTTTGGCCAAATTTAATTGTATTTTTTGATACAACGAAGGTATAATATTTTTTGATAATAAAAATAACATAAATAAATTCTTCTTTAGAATTTAAAAGAAGAACATCTACGCAAACAAAAGTAATTATTTCTATTATTTTATTTTATATTAGCTTTTTCTTCTATATAAAGTGCAAACTGTGTTTATATACAACAGAATCCTTGGGTTCATTTAATGATTTCTAAACAAATTGATACAGCTATTGATCGTGTAAGTGATTAGTATTTTTTTTCCTTTAATTAAACAATTTAAAATCGAGTTTTTTTTTTTTGTAGTTTTGTTGTCTATGTCTTCGAGATCATATATATCCATGGTTATCGTACGTATTCATGATGATAAAATTAAAATTTAATTAAAGGATCTATTTTTCTTTTTAGAACGATTACTCAGGATGATAGTCTTGTTTATGAAGCCAAACATGTTTTTCGATATCTTTTAGCAACAGTTATTCGTCGTTTACATAATGTAAGATTAGAGTTCTTGTTCTTAAACATTCTATTCTCAAAGAATGAGAATGTATATATGTCTTTGTCTATATTTTTATGTGAAACATCCGATGTAATATTTACATACGTTGATTTAGTTTAAACTATTTGATAATTTGAAGATGATTGTCATGCAGTACGAATAAAAAGTCTTTCGGATATATGCAGTTATGTTCTGTTGTTAGGAATCTATGAAATTATCTTTATTCGATTCTCGGTTTTGATGAAAATTTTATATTGGTCAATTTCAATATATCAAAATTCAGGATCTACACGACTAGGAAATAGCTAGTTTTGAACGCAATGTTTTGTAAGATTATGTTTAAATTTTTAAATTTATTTTCTTTTGTTCTCAACAATATTAAAGATTTGTTTTTTTTTTTGAAATCTAGACAAGATCGATAACAAAACTAAAGAGTTCATACTAAAGAATGTTCAAAAAGTTTCAACTTCTCTCAGTAAATCGATGATATCTATGACAAACTTATATATGATTAATTGATTGAAATATGTAATTTTGTAGAGGAAGATTAAAGAATATTTTTATCTTACTTTGTTTTTGAGAAAAATATTCTATAAGTTTATCAGATTGATATTTTGCATAAATATCAATAATCCAATTTTGTGATGTGCTGGCCTTGTTTTTAAACTTTTTCGAACATTGTTAACCATTTTCTCACATTTCTTTTTACACGAAAATTTTTCCATATATCAATAAATCTTTGCTTGACATCTTTCTGTTTATTTAAATCTTGTCGAATAATATCTCACAAATGTTCTCTTGGCTATATATCATTTATTTGACTTTGAAAGTATTATAAAACTGCAATCATAATCAACAAATATGATAAATATTATTCCATTAAAATGATAATTCTGATAAAAAATCTCTGTGAACTGAAAAACATACAATTATTATAAAAAAATGTAAGATGAAAATATTCATTCAAGATTAGTAAATTTGATTATAATGTTTTACTACATTTGTGCATTTCGAAGTATCTTCTTTCAGATGATAGTTCTAATCTTCTTCTATAAAATTACACATTTTGATCCATTGTCATAGATATCATCGATTTACTGAGTGAGATCGACACTTTTCGACCATCATTTAGCAACTGTAAAAAATCACCGAAGGTGAATATGTAAATACAGGAATGATTAAACTGCTACTAAATCAAATATAGATATATATTGTATTGTCACATATTGAAAAATTTCAATTTTTTGAAATCAGAACTGGAATCAGTAAAAGATTTTTATGAAAATCACATATAAAAATAGCCAATGCACACATTCTTAATCAGAAAAGAATAACAAATATGAAAATATATGAACTGAAACAATCTCGCAGAACAGAGATGTTCATAAGATGATATTTTCATATCATGCACTGTTTTAATTGTATTTTTCAATCGAATTCAAAAGTATGCCTTCAAGATGTCAATACATTTGTTGAATCTATATTTTTTTTTTGCAAGATGAAATCTTTGATCTTTTTTTCCAGTAAGAATCACTTTAATTGCTGAGAAGTATGAGAATCTTTTCAAAAGTTAATATTTTTGTTTTTTACTATATAGGTTGATATCAATGCTTTTACTGTTGAACGACTTCTTCCATTAATATTTCAAACATGTGATCGTTATATTCATACAAAAGAAATTCATTCATCACATGATTCAATAGAATTTCTTCGAAAAATGTATAAAGATGATCTTCATATAGCAATGCATAATCGTCGACAAGAATTAAGATATTTAAAAAATCTTATATCTAATTTAATGCCAATAATAACACCAAAATTTATTTATGAATGTAAAGGTTCACGTCATTTTTTATGTGAATTATTTGTTTGTCAAATATTAATCGATGGTATTGATACAATATGTCAACCAAATACATTAAATCGTTTATTTTATCTTTATTTTACAACGGCTATTCAACGTCGACAAATGAATAATATTCAAATAAACATAACAAATGAATCAAATACAAATGTTGAAATTCTATCACATTTTATTACAATGAATGGATCATTACATAAAAATAAATTAGCTTTAGAATTAACTGATGTTATGTATGAAAAAGAATTAATGAATCAATTTAGTCGTGTACTTGATCGTCATGGTTCACTTGGTTTATTAAGTATTTATTTAACATTAACAGATATTTTAAATGATATTCCAATAGCTACAGATATATTAGTAAGAAAAAAAATTTATCAACGTTTAAAACATATTGATGAACGTTATTTAAATCCATTAAATTCTGATGGTTATATTATTATTAGTAATCCATATAATAAAAATGATATACTTATAGATGAAATAAAATATTTAATTTATCATGATTTAGAAGAAAGTATTAATAATAATGAAAATGAAAAAAAATCCAATAATTTTAATAAATCATTTAATATTCAAAAAACATTTACATTATTATCAAGATTTCATTGTAAAATTTATGAATTAATTGAAGAAAAATATCAACGAAATTTTTTAACAAGTGATGAACATTTTTTTTATATATGTGGTCTACGTATGGATTCACCCGATTATCGAAATATGAAACAAAAGTATGTTAAATTTTTTTTTGTTTTAGTTTTTTTTTTTTGTATGTGCTGATATTTTTTTTCTATTTTCATTTAAAAACAAAATTTAGTCTTAATCTTGATGATATTACATCAGATTTTGTAAATATTGAAGAGATCAGGTTTGATTATTATTATCCTATATTGTATCCCGATTTTAATCCCATATATATTTATTTCGTATACCAAGCTTTTTGTCTTTTATTTAATAATAAATTAATATATCAGTTTGAACAATTTGTTTGTTTTTATATTTTTAGAAATACAAATGAAAATACTAATCCATATGGTGGAGCACGTCGTTATACAACAACTTCATATCAAGGTAAAAATCGAATATTCATATTTTGTGCTCAACTGTATTCGTTCATTATATTTTCATATTTGTAAAAATTAAATGAAGAAAACAAAAATTAATCAAAAACGTTTTTTAGCAACATTACTACTGGATTAAAATGTGTAATACCATATAGGTGTTATTACTAATTGAAAGAACTGTTTAATAAATCAATTTCAGTCAATACTGTATACGTTCTATACTAAATATGGAACGGATGGTTCAAGACTGATTTTCTTTTTGACCGAGACCAAGTTTTTTTTTCTAAGCCGAGCCTAGAGTTCATCGGGTTGAATTGTACTTTGATACTCTCAATGCAATTTTCTAATCGAAATTTGACAGTTGTTCGAAAGATAAGAGATATTTTTTTCTAATTTTTATTGTATTCAGTGACAAGCACACACTGTATTGATTTCTCAAATGACTAGAATCTGTCGGGTTCGGGACTAACTCAACGGAAATTGAAATAAAAACGCAAAAGACCAGAATAGAGAGGCAAAATGAATGTGTTATCCTATGTTAGCTGTTGATGAATTATTCAAAATGATATAGAAGTTTAATAATATCTTAAATATTATTTTTCTTGGCTTAAGATTTTTTACAAGAATTAAATATATATTTATTTTATAAATGTCTATTCTTTTTTTTTTCATATATCTAATTAACTAACCATAAAAATTGTGTTTTTGCATATTAAATTTAATTTTTTGATTGAGATTGAATTATCTTTTTTTTTATTTTAGAAATGGAAGAAAAAGATAATTTACATCTTAAATGTCCTGAAGATACAGCAAGTATTTCAAGTAATAGTGTATGTTAATATTATTATTATTATTTTTTTCTTTTCTATTATTATAATTAAATCTAATTTTAGTCATTAGATGAAAGAGATTTGAGTACATGGCGTATTCATATTAGTCATGCTGAAGAATTACGTGAAAATTTAACTTCTAATTCGAAATATTGTGCATTGCTTATTGAAGTTCAACGATTCGATTCAAATAATGGTATAGATTTATTTATTTATTTTATCTTATAAATATAATAAAATATTTCATTTTAGATAATGATGACGAAAAACCTCATTGGATAGTTGCAAGGTAAAATAAAAAATAATTATATTAACAATAAATTTAATATTATTTATTTAATTATGAATTTAGACGTTATCAAGATTTTTATTTATTAGAACAAAAATTAACTGAATTTCATGGAATTTTTTATGATGCTCGTTTACCATCTAGACGATCAGCAACAACAGCACGAAACCTTGAATATCTTGAATCAATTAAACATGATTTTGAACATTTTTTACGAGTAAAATATAAAAATTTTTCATGTTTTTTTTTTCTCTATTTTTACTAATTAATTTTTATTTTAGCATTTATTATCCAAACCAACATTACGTAATAGTGAATTATTATATAATTTTCTTACACAACCAGATGATTTTACTTTACCTAATGGTGAAATTATTTTAGCTAAAATGTTTAAAGTTGTTCCACGTCGATTACGTATTGAGGTATAATACGTATATTTATTTGAAAAATTATTTCTATATTCAAATTTAGAAAGGACAATCTCTTGAACCATTTCTTATATCATTATTAAATTATGCTGAACCAGCTAAATCTAAAGCGACACAACCAAGTCCTGTATTTAATGATATTATTGAAGAAAAAGTATAAATATTTTATTTTTCTATTAAATAACTGATTCTTTTTGTTTTTTTTGTTTTGATTTAGCTTCAAAGTTCTACCTATGGAAATAATGCAAATATTAATGAACCATTTTTTGAACCTATAATAGAAGAACCTGTTAATTCTTGTAATGAAGAACTTGATAGTGCTTATGATCATTTAATTTTTATAGGTAAATAATCTTATTTGAATATCATAGAAAATTTTATTGTATATTTATAGCTAAAAAAATTTTTTCTGCATCACCATTATTAATTCATTTATTGAATTTATTTCGTGTACCATTAAAAAATACATTTGATACATTCTTTTCATATATTGTGGAAAATAGAATAGATGATATATTAAATGATGAAGAGAATATTATTGATGTTATTCATGCTCTTCAAGGTATTTAATTTCGATTGAATAAAGAAAATTTTTATGAAATCTATTTTTTAGATACTATTTTTCCTCATGATGCAGATGATCCAGGGTAAAATGAAGATTTCAATTTTGAAAAAAAAATTCTTTAATGATAATGTATATTTAGATCAACGGATTTGGTAAATTTTGAAGATGTTGTTGCAGTAGCTGAACAATTTATGCCAAGTATGACTAGTATAAGATTATTTTTGTTTTACAATTTACAGTTTAGAAATGTGAATAATTTAAACTTTGTTTAGAAAAAGTTATCAACATAGAAAAGAAGAATTTATTAGGAAACTAATTGATGCTAGACTGACGAGAGAAGGTCACTAACTGGTTAATCGTTTTTTTAGCCAAAGTCTAACGGATTATTGGTAATCAACCATGTTGATTTCAAATATCAACATGATTTTTATCAGCCAGACTTTGAAAGATCCGGTTTTCTCGAAAACCAGGTTTCTATTGCGAAAAAAATTTTTTTTTTGATTCATTTAGATTTTAGAATACCTCGAGTTAAGTTAAAAAAACTTGCTTTTTTTTTAAAAAAACTTAATCAACTGCAGAGAGAGTCAGAGAAGTAAAAAGTTTCTAGTGCTTAAAATACCATAGGTTCTTTACACTAGTAGATGTCACTATGTTGGATACATTTTATAATTGCGCACTTCGTTATGTTCTGTTATTATTATTAGACATCTATAACACACTCTATAGCTCGTCGAAGAACTCCGAATTCTGATCTTTTGAGGGCCAATGATGAAAGGACTTTATCTTACGCAAAGTTTTCTTTAGGTTAAAAAGGGTATAGATAAGAACGAGGTCTCTATTGCATCCACTCTCACATTCTTTTTAAGTAAAAGATGAATTGGAATCTAAGTTTATTTTGGCATTAGTGAAATCCGACAGACAGTTTACAATATTGACAGGATTTATGATCACTAGAGTTTCGTACGAAGTGATATAATAAGAAAATAATGACTACTAAAACAAATGCAAAATAGTTTCGTCCCTGATAATCGTAAATTGATTTTATTAGGAGAACAAAAGAACAAGTTATAATAATACGGTTTAAAATAAATCAAAAGTTAAAAGGAAAATCTGAAAATGAATCATGTAACATCTGAAATAAAGTTAGTAATAAAACACAGACATCCTACAAACTAGACGAATCAGAAAAAAATCTTTGATGAAAAAATTTTTTCACATTAGAAAACTGGATCTTTGATGATCTGACGACAAAAATCATGTTAATATTCTGAATTAGCATGGTCAATTATCTATAGTTCAATAGATTGCAGTTAAAAAGTGATTGAACAATTGGTGATCTTCTCTCCTGAGTAGATATGGACGAGATGGTGCTGGGACTAACATTTTTTCATTGAGAGCGATATCTTTTATGGTTGTATAAAAACATGCAGGGTAGACCACATATTAATGAATTAAAAAAAGTGTTGAATCTCCAGATGGCATGCAAGATATCTTGAGTTCATTGACACTACCCACACCCATATATTACTCAGCACGAAATCAGGATCAAAAATTTTTCTCATTGGGACTGGAACGAAAAACGATCGATTCTGCTTATCACTACTCGCGAGTTCAGTTGAGAAAATCGAGAATCTATTTCTTTCCTTTGATGACTAAATTTAAATATAGGAAAATTAAAACTAAAAGATATTGAGAAAATTTTAATTTGTATTTTTAGATGTGATCAAACTTATTTTTGGTAAATCAAATATACAGAATGGTTTACAAATTCTTTTACAACATTTTCAAGATCCATTACTGAACAAACAAGTAAATAGATTGATATTTTTTAAAGATATTTTATTTGCATGATATATCTATTAGTTATTTTATATGATTCTGGATGAAATTCTTTTTCAACTTTTTCCTGAATTACAATCACATTCCGATGCATCAAGAGGCAATACAATAACAGAAACAGAATGATTTTTTTCTTTTAAACACAGATATTTATTGAGAATAAACAAACATTTTAGTTTCTTTTTACTTTTTTTTTCCCCCTTTTCACTTCTTCTTTGCTTTTGTGACAAATAATTACCGGTTATTTTATTTTCTTTATTGTATATAATTATTTCAATAATCTCACCAGTGTTTGCTGTTGTTTTCTTTTTCTTTGGGTTTTGTTTTGTTCTCTATAAAACACTTCTAAAGACTAAAAACCACATTTCGCCTGTTATTCTAGATAAGTGTTGTATTCAATCGAATGGCACACTTATCATTTTTGATAAGTATTGTAGTGTTGTATTTTGTTACTTAAACATAAGCAGAACAATGTGATCAAAGTTCGGATAATTGTTATTCAGAAGATAGTCCAACAGTAAATAAATGTGAGATACAAAAAAATTGTTGTTGATGGTTATCTATTTAACAATTCAATTTGAATGGTTTTTGTAATGTGAATGTTCCATATTGTTATTATTCATCAGATTTTTCAATCTATTACATAATAGATTTTAATTAACGAATTCGAATTTTTAAATTACAAACAACATATATACTACATGATATTCTTGATTTAACAGTTAATCTTATCTATGAAACTGAACAAGGATATCATATTTGAATGTATGATTTAGTTAATAAACGATATAAAGTCTCACTTCAAATACGTGCATTGGAAAAGAAAAGCTAATATAATTGATTATGAGATTGTGGTGAAATCCAAACTTATTTGCAATACTTGTTAATCGAATATCAACAGATATTACATAGTGAGTTCGAATAAAAAATATTAATAGGAGTAAATCTATACGAACACTATTTATAAAATCGAATAGAATCTTTAATTGATCAATGAAAATTTTTTATACAAACATTGTCATTGTTTCTTGAGGGTATGAATTTAAAAAATTCGAGTTCCATAATATTAAAAGATGCTAATAAAATAAAAACGTTCGTTTCTTGTTCAATAATGTATAAAAGCCGCCATGACTATGTGACTATATTGTTCGACATGTATTCACAAGTTACTATCGACTATTTGTCTCGGATCACCAATCCGGTAGCATGCTGACGATGTTGTGACATACACCTGTTCTTATGATTAGTTAGTGTGTACAGAGAGCTCAAGCAATTGAGTGGAAGAACTTTGCGTCAGGTCGGACTTTTCTCCAGAGCTACAGCTAGTATTAGTTGTAGGGAAGATATCGGGCTATTGAATCTTCTGTTAGGTAGCGACCGATACCGCAAGGTAACTGAAAGGCAAGGATACTTTTCCTTCTAATAATGTATAAAAAAAGTTACTGTAACCCGAAAGGTTAATAATATTGATCTTAATTTTATCAAGTTTTCATTTACGCGAATATAAGGAAAAAATTCTTTTGCATAACTTGATATATTATGTTTTTCGGAATTACTATCATCTCAATCTATATATTAGAAACCATTCCGATGATATCTTCATCAGAATTAAAGTGAAGAATCGAACTGTTATCTACTTTTTTCTATTATTATACATACAATTCTAAATCAATGAATGTTATTGATTTAAATAGCTGTGTTTTAATTTAAGTGAAACTGAGTATTTCTATTTCATGATAACAATTGACACTGAAAGCGAACATACAAAATACAATGAATCGATCGTACTATTTTTGTTAAAATTGAAAGTTTATTGATAATATTATTATCAAAGAGAAAATAATATAAATTTGAATCTACTGAATCGAGCATGTTATTGTGTGCAGAAATGAGTGTTTTTGGCACTGATATATTTATTTCAATTGAATCTATTTATTGAATTATTTTGAAAACTGGAGTGATTTGATAATAAGATTATTGTAAAATGTAATTAGCACTTGTAGTACACAAATAAAAGCAAGAATGTTTATCGGATAGAATTCAAAGCATTTAGACGATCGACTTCTTTATGTATTATACATTCTACACGCTATGTCTTCAAATGATTTCTTTCGATAATGTTTGCCAATGCATTAGTTTCAGAGAAATTTTTTACCCATATCCCTTTTTCAGATTGTTTAGAGAGTTTCAACAATTGCATTGCATGGAACATCATTTTGTATGCTCAAATTTCATTTTTTTTTCTTCCGTCTAGACTCGATTCAAAGGCATCATACATTATCTTTGCTGATCAATTCGACTATCAAGTCCATTACTATATGATTTTGTTGAACATGAACAAGCCTTGTTAATCAATGTTACACACAAATGAAAGAAATTTACATTTTGGGCACACGATATTTCTTCAACATCATATCACAATCTTTATAGTTAATACAGTATATTTTCTTTTAATTCAAATAGCAATATATTCAAGACTTGTTTCAGTGTTCATCTATTTCACTTGAATCTTGAATGAATCTCAAATAACCAAATACATGTACATGGACAATTTTTTCTTAATTCAAATGCAATGAATATTGACCTTCAACCATTATCTGCTCTAACTTATAAAACTATTGGTTACATAATTGATTTATATATTTTTACATGACTTACTGTGTGAAATATTATTGAACAATATTGGAATATCATTAGTATAAGACGATAAGAAGTTATATCTACTCCATTATGTTAGCAATCTACGATGCTACCATATCGATCACTTGGATTTTACCTTAGCCGTTGTTATGGGGTATGATTGTATTGACAATTTATAAGCAATTATTCAAATAAGAATTCTGAAATGATAAAACAAAAGAAAAACGGATTTTACATATGATAATAAAAATTTTTATGATTTACCTGAACTTGTTTGTGGATTACAATCTAATGGAAAAACAATATGTGAATATTATTGATTCAGATGTTAGTTCGACTCAATCAACTATCTTCTATTTTCCGTATGATGATGAAATTAAACGATTATATTTTTAATTGTTTAACATGAATTAGTATTCAATTCGGAAGATAATATGATTATTAACAATCGTTACTATGGAAGAGTTACATTTATCGATGATATTATGAATTTAGTTTCAAATGAGCTAGATAAAAATTCTAGCAAAAAGCAAAAAATATGATTGATAACAATAAATACATGTTTGTATTCTTGTTTTTATTTCATTAGGAAATTTATAAATTAATAGAAAACAAATATCAACAATGGCTTTTAATATGTAATAGATACTTTAGCTCAGGTTTAGTCTTATTGTGCATAATAATCCTTATTCTAAGCATGTTTGTTATGAAAATTTGATTAATACGTAATACAAACGTCAATTTTAACTCTGATAGTTAAAGAATCCATGAGAAAGTCGATAAGATACTCCAATAGACACAACGAGATCGTGTTATTCTAAAATTAATCAAAACTTGGACTTCTGTCGGTTCGTTGATACGACATGTTTATTAAACAGAAAGGAAAAATTTAGACTTTATTTTGATACTTCGAACAATACAGCTAAATTTAGCTGAGAAAGGAATGTTTTTCAACTGACCAATCGCTTTCTTACACAAAATCTACTAAATTAGTGATTATTGATTATGCTGATGCCGAATATGGTTATAAGAAATTCTCTTAGATCTTTACATGGTAGTTTTCTGGAAAACCAGCGTTTGAAAACTTAAGAGAATTCCACTTGATCATATTCGAAATCAGCATGGTCAATAACCTACAATTCACTAACTTCGGGGTAAGATAGCAATTGATCTGTTGACAAACGTTCTCTCTTGAGATATTCCTGATGAATCTCTGGAATTTTACACTTCAATCTTTATATATCATTGAACTTATTGTTTCAAGAACAACATCTATAAACTGGCTTTTCAAGTAGTTTTATAATATTTTCACGATTCATTGCTACACAGAGAAGTTTTGATTAATGAATAGTACGTACAATTCTAATGAGAAGAATGAATTTTTTCTGACAATCATGTTTCGTTAGTTTTGATGATAAATAGTGATTGGTTATGTTAGTTTTTTCTCTCGTATATTATCATTTAAATAAATACGTTTATATTTCTTCTAGTAAAGAATAATTTTTAAAAAATGAATAATTTTTTTTTTCTAGATATCTATTAGATTCAATTAGATGGCATGTTTATTATTTGTGAAAAGTATTGCAATATTATTTTTTCTATCTTATACATACGCACAACAATGTGAACAACCGTTAAATGTAACTCGATTTGATTGTTATCCAGAAAATGATTCAACAATAGATAAATGTCTTGCACGAAAATGTTGTTGGCGATCGTCTATTCAACAAACAAATTCGACTGATTTTCATGATTTGGATGTTCCACATTGTTATTATCCAACAGATTTTCCAACTTATGAAGTTATATCAAGTGATACAACAGATTTTGGTCAACGAATTCGAATTCATAAAACACAAACAACATATATGCCACATGATATTTTTAATCTAACTGTTGATCTTATCTATGAAACTGAACAACGTTTTCGTATTCGAATATATGATTCAATTTATATACGATATGAAGTCCCGCTACAAGTACCTGTAGTGGAAAAGAAAGCTGATACGACGGATTATAATGTTGAAGTAAAATCAAAACCATTTTCAATACTTGTTACGCGAAAATCAACTGATATGATATTGTAAGTTATAATCATCTTATTTTTCAAAAATTCATTAGTATAACATTGCTATAATCATATTAGAGCATTGTTAATAAGGGCATATGAAATGAGTTTTGTTTGATGATGGCAAATATTAATTTAAACTACCTTGGTTAGAAAGACGCATTTCCTATGAAAATGTATTCTATTTTGAATTGTCTACTTGATTGTTTGATAGATTTTCACAGAAATATTTCTCGTAATTTTGATAGTGAAAGACTTAAACCATAGTTGAAATAGAATAGATGCCAGTTTCTGGATCTAGTTCCAATGAATATTATTTTCTGACGAAATTTTAAGAATTGAATTTAAGAATTTCTATATCGTCTTCTCTAAATTACTGCTTGTCTATACATATAGTGGCAAACAAAACTTTAGAGCAGCTATATTTTTAAATTTTCTTATCGATGGTAATAGTTGGCAAGAATCTGAAAATGCATTTGTGTAACTGGAAGGATTCTATGTCAGGATTAGTAGATCCAAAGACTTAAGTAAAACTGTGTGGATGAAGATCTGCAGAAAACCAAGACCCCTAAAGCAAGTGCTCTGACTTTTGAAAAAAGATTTTATTTGATAGAGCAAAATAATGTGTCTCCAATCTCCGAATGATCTTCTTCATCAAATTGCATTCAATTTACAGAGGCCTACAATGCATCAAACATTTTAAAAACATTGAAATCTTCAATAAAAAGAAGAGAAAAAATGCTTCTTAAGCCTTCTCTAAATTGAATATAGAGTTCGATCAAGGAAAGTTATAAAGAGATCGAAGACGTATCATTTTGCTCTATCAAATAAAATCTTTTTTCAAAAGTCAAAAACTTAGCTTTTATGGTCTTGATTTTCCGCAGACCTTCATCCAAGCAGTTTTGTTGAAGTCTTCGGACCTACCAGTCTCGATAGAAAATCATTTGAGCTACATAAATCTTTTGTTTCAGATTCTTGCTAGCTATTATCATCAAGAAGAAAACTTAAAAAACAAATGTTTTAAACTTATGTCAGTCACTATAGATAGAATACAACCAAATTCAATTAACTAAGAAAACATAAAACCAATTTTTATTTTCTTCAATCAAAAAAAAAAAAGATTATCACAATAATAATATATACTATAGAATATTGTTCATTTAGATTCGATTCAAGTGTATCACCACTTATCTTTGCTGATCAATTCATTAAAATTTCTACTCGACTATCAAGTCCATTTCTGTACGGTCTTGGTGAACATCGACAACCATTATTAATTAACATAACAAACAGTTGGAAAAGATTAACATTCTATACCCGTGATTTTCCACCACTAGAAAACTTCAATCTGTATGGTGAATATTCTTTTTCTTTAAATCAATATCTTTAAATACATAAAATATACATAATTAATAGGTGTTCATCCATTTCATATCAATCTTGAACGAACACCAAATAATCAAACGAGTGCTCATGGACAATTTTTTCTTAACTCAAATGCAATGGATATTGATCTTCAACCATTACCTGCTTTAACTTATACAACTATTGGTGGGATTATTGATTTGTACATTTTCACAGGGCCAACTGTACAAAATGTGATTGAACAATATTGGGATATCATTGGTGTAAGAGACGAAGAAGAATTTATTATATTATTGTCGAATTGATTATTTTAGAAACCTATGATGCCACCATATTGGTCACTTGGATTTCATCTTGGTCGTTATGGATATAATAATATTGCGAATTTATTGGAAACTATTCAAGTTAGAATTCTTAAATGATAAAACAAAAAAAAAAAATTTCATTCTTATTTAATATAGAGAATGCATGATGCAGATTTTCCATATGATGTTCAATGGACAGATATTGATACAATGTCATATTATCTTGATTTTACATATGATGATAAGAACTTTAATGGTTTACCTGAACTTGTCCGTGGATTACAATCTGATGGAAAACAATATGTGAATGTTATTGATGCAGGTATTAGTTCAACTCAACCAGCTGGTTCTTATTTTCCATATGATGATGGAATTAAACGAGGAATTTTTATCAGACAATTTAATTCTTCTGAACCAATCTCAGGACAAGTAAGATTGGCAAAAAAAGAAATCCTATGATGTTGATGATGGTAATTTTATCTTTGAAAGGCTGCACCTGGTATAACAGTATTTCCTGATTTTACAAATCCAAATACAGTTGAATGGTGGACAAATATAGCTGCAACTTTTCATGAAAAAATTCCATTTGATGGAATATGCATTGTAAAAATTGTTCATCATATAATTTGTTCTTTTAATTATTGTTTTATATAGAATATGAATGAACCATCCAATTTTGTAGATGGATCATATGTTGGATGTACAACTAATTTCTTAGATAATCCACCATATGTTCCTCGTATGAGATATTTTTTAATACAATGTTTAAGAACTATATGAAACTAACTATCTATAGATGTACTTGGCAATAGTCTTAGTTCAAAATCATTATGTCCATCTGCTCAACATTATTTATCACAACATTATAATTTACATAGTATGTATGGTTATTTTGAAGCACAAGTAACAAATGCGTGAGAATCTTTTCTTATATTTGTATAATAGAAATGAAAAATTTATATATATATATATCTAATAGAGCATTGAAAAGTATTCGTAAAAAACGACCATTTGTTTTGTCGCGTTCAACATTTGCCGGTTCTGGTCGATTCGCTGCACATTGGACTGGTGATAATCGATCAACATTTAAAGATATGTACTTTTCTATTCCAGGTTTGTAATAATTTACAATACAGTTGTATTACATTATATATTTTTTAATATTGATGATATAATTTTCTGTGATATTTTATTTAGCTATTCTTAGTTTTAATATGTTTGGTATAACACATGTTGGTGCTGATATTTGTGGATTTGGATTTGATACAACTGAAGAATTATGTATAAGATGGATGCAATTAGGTTCTTTTTATCCATTTATGAGAAATTATAACGAGTTTAAACAAAAAGTAAAATATTTTATTTTTAAATATTGTACATTTTCTATTCATTTATATTTTTAAAAAAAAACAAATAAATAATAGGATCAAGATCCAGCATCATTTTCATGGGAAGCTCAACAAATAATGAAACAAGCATTAATTATACGTTATTCACTTATTCCATTTTGGTATACACTTCATTATGAAGCAGCAATAGAATCCAAAACTATTATACAACCACTTTTTTCTGAGTATATATTTCTATCATTGATATTAATAGAATCTTGTTTTTTTTATTTAGATATCTAAATGATGGAAATACTTATGGTATTGATCAACAATTCTTAGTTGGTCGTGCTATTCTTGTTTCACCAAATTTGATTTCAGTAAAAAAAAAGTCAAACTTAGAAAGAAAACATAGTTAATTTGTTTTTTCCTAGGAAACAGAGACTGTCCATGCTTACATTCCAGCAGATGTTTGGTATGAATTTCAATCGGGTGCAAGAATTGGAACAGTCGGACAATTTACTGATTTGAATGCGCCACTTTCGAAAATTAATGTTCATGTTCGTGGTGGTTTTATTATTCCAATGCAAACACCAGGTGCTAATTTAATTCTTGGACGTGGAAATCCATTTATATTACTTGTTGCTCAATCACAAGCGGGTGATGCTAAGGGAAATCTTTTTTGGGACGATGGAGATTCAATAGGTATGTTTTATGTCTGTTTTATTCTTTCTTCTATTCATAATTGTTTTTGTTTTTGCAACTCAGATTCAATTGAAACCAAGACATACAACTATTTAGAATTTATTCTAACGACTTCGGTATGTAAAGAATGAATAACAATTGATGATTAGGTTTTAATAATAAACATCAACATTTTCTTCTTAATATATGAACAAAATAGTACAACCTTGATTCTCTAAAAATGATTTATTTTGTAGAATTCACATATATTTTCGAAGAAAATTGTAAGTCGAAGTTTCGCGGCTCCTCTTCCTCCACATTACAGACCTTAGCTATCGAGGACAACAGGCATTAGACTTGTTTAATCTTGGTTTTTGAAAATCTTCCAAAAAAACCGATGAATATTATGTATCTCGTATGGTTCGATGCTTCCCAAGTCTTCTCTTTTCAATAGTAGAAACCGCAGCTCTCTTTCTTGTTTCTATCAAAAGTTATTCGCTATCAAAAACTGCCCGATGACTTTTGAACCATCCTGTGTAATAGTACGTTAAGACTTCCTGTAGATATATTGGATATGTACAACTGACTTATTTGCCAATGAAGCCAATGCATAGTCTGCGAGGAGTTTTTCATTTAACATATTTTGTATTAGTATAATGAGACTAAAGAACATATGTGACTTCTACATTTCAGTCCGAGAGGGATTACGCTAACAAACTTTTTCTAAATAATTTACATTGTCTAATAATTATAGAATACTTTAACAATTAATGCTCTCGTTACAAACTATAAATATTCTCCAATGCGTTTGGATCTTGTGAAAATTCTGGGAGTAAACAAGTCTGTGACCAATGTAACTGTAAATGGAAAACCTTATTCTGATTATCTTTACAATTTTCTTGATCAAGTATGTAATTAAATAAATTTAATAAAAAAACAAAAAACAAAATTTTTAAATATCATGATACTATTCAAATAGGTTTTACTTATTCATGGTCTTAATATGGATATGTTAGCACAATCTAGTCAAACTATTCAATGGACAATTACAAATTAATAATATGTGATAGAAACCAAAGTAAAAAAAAGCAATCATTCTTTGGATATTTTTATTATGTATGTGCTTTCATTTTATACTAATGCTTAAACTATGTCTTTCAAAATATGATTTAATCACTTTTTTTTTTCTTCGATTGATTCTTCTTTATGGTACTTTTTTTAATATTTGCTTTTAAAAATTTGTACAAAACTTTCGAACATATTTTTGATCAAGTCATTATTTTTTTAGTATAATTAATATCGAATGAATCTATTGATATAAACAATAAGAATGCAATAAATATTTGTTTTTAAATAATTAATGACCGAATAGTTTTTGTTTGAATTACAAAAAGAAAACTATCTTAAGAGATATTGTCTTCTCAATAGAAGTTTT
The DNA here is from genome assembly GCA_905250125.1 of Rotaria sordida. Taxonomy (NCBI): domain Eukaryota; kingdom Metazoa; phylum Rotifera; class Eurotatoria; order Philodinida; family Philodinidae; genus Rotaria; species Rotaria sordida. The sequence continues at coordinate 118,585 of CAJNOL010000399.1, forward strand.
CAAATCAATGGATAATAATATCAAGATTGAGATAAAGCTTGTTGAAAAGGTTTTAATTTTTATTGAAACATCAAGACAATAGGAATCTGATAACATAATTCTTAAAAATTAGTGTTTAGGTAAACTTATCGAATTAATATTGTAAAATTTATATAGGAAACCATTGACAGTTATGAAATGAAGAATTTATCCTGAAAACATATTCTAGTGCTGATTGAATTTTTCTTTTTTTATTTCTAGCATAGACTTCTCATGCTCTTTCTTCTTCTGCGACAATCGAGTCAGTTTTCTATGTGAATCTATTTGAAAAATTTTTGTCAAAAGAAAAAAAATAGATAAATTTTATTTTTTATTGTAGATATTCCTAATATTCGATAGAATGACATATTTAACCTTTATGATAAGTATTATAATTCTTTTTTTCATATACTCTTCGAATGCACAACAATGTGATCAAATTTCAAATGTAGCTCGATTTGATTGTCACTCAGAAAAGGATTCAACAAAAGAAAAATGTCTTGCACGAAATTGTTGTTGGCGTTTACCAATTAAATCAGCAAATTATACCGAGAAAAATTCGACGGGTTTTGGTTTTGTTAGTGTACCATTTTGTTATTATCCAAAAGATTTTCCAACCTATGAAATAATATCAACTGAAATAACAGATTTTGGTCAACGAATTCAAATTCTTAAAAAACAAACAACATATATGCCATATGATATTCTTAATTTAACTGTTGATCTTATCTATGAAACTGAACAACGTTTTCGTATTCGAATCTATGATTCAGTTAATAAACGATATGAAGTTCCACTTCAAGTACCTATAGTAGAAAAGAAAGCTAATATTACTGATTATGAAATTAAACTTAGTCAAAAACCATTTGCAATACTTGTTACACGAAAATCAACTGGTGTTACATTGTAAGTTTAGATAAAAATGAAAATATTCTCTGAACGAACAATCTATTGCTATACTGTATTTTCGATGACTATTTTAGTATCAGGTAGTCATACTTGAGTCATTCGACTACTTTTAAAGCATTTTTTAAATAAGAACTATAGATGCTCATTGCGGCTGGGAATCTGACGCATTCATAGGAAAGACAAGGCTATCGGGATGATTATCAAGAAATTCTTCGAAAATCTCTTCTGTCACTGCTAAATTAGAACAGTTAGATTAAATTCATCAGATTTATCCTGAATATTTCTGATAAGAATAAATATTGATTTCTCATTTGCTTTGTTTTTGTCTGTTTTTCTCAGATTTGATTCAAGTGTATCACCACTTATCTTTGCTGATCAATTTATTAAATTTTCTACTCGACTATCAAGTCCATTGTTGTATGGTTTTGGTGAACATCAACAACCATTATTAATTAATGTAACACAGGAATGGAAAAGATTAACATTTTATACTCGAGATTTTCCACCAATGCAACATATTAACCTTTATGGTTGAGAATCTTTCTTGTTGGTTTTTTTCTCATATGATTTACGATAGAAAGTTGTTTCTTTTTAGGTGTTCATCCATTTCATATCAATCTTGAACGAACATCCGATAATCAAACAAATGTTCATGGACAATTTTTTCTTAATTCAAATGCAATGGATGTCGATCTTCAACCATTACCTGCTGTAACTTATACAACTATTGGTGGGATTATTGATTTATATATTTTCACAGGACCAACTGTACAAAATGTTATTCAACAATATTGGGATATCATTGGTGTAAGAGACGAAGAAGAATTTATTATATTATTGTCGAATTGATTATTTTAGAAACCTATGATGCCACCATTTTGGTCACTTGGATTTCATCTTTGTCGTTGGGGATATAATAAGATTGAAAACATAATATCATCTCTCGAAGTAAATTTTTATTTTTCCGAAAAATGAAAACTTTTACATTCTTAAAATGTTATTCTTTAGAGAATGCAAAAAGCTGATTTTCCACTCGATGTTCAATGGACTGATATTGATGCAATGTCATCTCATCTTGATTTTACATATGATGATGAATATTTTCATGGTCTACCCGAATTTGTTCGTGCATTACAAGCTAATGGTATACATTATGTTAATATTATTGATCCAGGTATTAGTTCAACTCAACCAGCTGGTTCTTATTTTCCATATGATGATGGAATTAAACGAGGTATATTTATGAAAAAATTTAATTCAACTGAATTGATTACAGGAAAAGTAATAATTAAATTTCCAGAATTGATATTGATCTCTACTCTAACATTTTCTAAAAGGTTTGGCCTGGAACAACTGTATTTCCTGATTTTACAAATCCAAATGCAATTGAATGGTGGACAAATATAGCTGAAGCTTTTCATGAAGTAATTCCATTTGATGGAATGTGGATTGTAAGAGTTATTATAAAGACTTAATGTATAATTGTTTTCCATTATATTTTTCTATATAGGATATGAATGAACCATCCAGTTTTATAGATGGATCAACTGATGGATGTACTGATAATACATTCGATAATCCACCATTTGTTCCTCGTATGTATTTAGTATGGTTTTAAAAAATTCATGAAGATATATTCATAGATGTACATGGTGATGCTCTCAGTGCGAAAACTTTATGTCCATCTGCTCAACATTACTTATCATCACATTATAATTTACATAATATGTATGGTTATTTTGAAGCACAAGCAACTAATCAGTAAAGATATATAATTTTAATCTATAAAAAAAAAGAAAACAATAATTGTTTTGTAGAGCATTGAAAACTATTCGTAAAAAACGACCATTTGTTTTGTCTCGTTCATCATTTGCTGGTTCAGGTCAATTTACTGCTCATTGGACTGGTGACAATCAAGCTACATTTGAGGATATGTATTTTTCAATTCCAGGTTTGTTGAATATTAACAAAATTAATTTATGATAAAAAATTTCGACAATTAATTATAAGCAAAAAAAAAAGTAGTTTGATATTTCACATAATAATAACAAGTCATACTTTTATGAAATAGTCGACAGAGGCACGAGACTTGAGGTTTGTTTCTCGTTACACGATACTGTTTCACTATTAGTTTGTTCAAAAACTTTTTTTTTCAAGAGTCGAAATTAAATTTTAAAAAATGTCGGCGTGTTTCTTTAAGTACACATCTTTTGATATAAGTTACGAATTTTTTCTGAACCATACAAGCTGTACATAATCGAAAATGTGAGATGCAAATAAGAAGCACTAATTGTATTTCATTTGAATAGCATAAAAAGATTCGCCCTTCCTTCTCCTCGTTCTTAAGGTCTTGCCTTGTTTTCAACTAGTTAAAAGAATATCTTAAAGTATTTACTTAAAATTTTTTTCCAAAGAACGATGCAATTATAATTATAATAACAGTGTACTGAAGAAAGTCTGCAAGGCAAAATATGAAAAATTTCAATTAACAAGAAATTCTTTGTTTTTGGGATGAGAAATGTAGGGTGTGGATTCTAGTCTTTTCTTCATCTATACTCAAATCTACCCTGTAGACATTGTCTAAAGGAAAAATATCAAATAGATAAATGTATGTGAAGAAAAAACCTAGAATTCACATTTACATCCAACTATTCTTTTTTTTCCTGATTAAAATTTTCTTTTTAGCTATTCTCAGTTTTAATATGTTTGGTATAACACATGTTGGTGCTGATATTTGTGGTTTTCTATTGGATACTACAGAAGAATTATGTATAAGATGGATGCAATTAGGTTCTTTTTATCCATTTATGAGAAATCATAATGCTCTTGGTCAAAACGTAAAATATTTTATTTTTAAATATTGTACATTTTCTATTCATTTATATTTAAAAAAATAAATAATAGGATCAAGATCCAGCATCATTTTCATGGGAAGCTCAACAAATAATGAAACAAGCATTAATTATGCGTTATTCACTTATTCCATTTTGGTATACACTTCATTATGAAGCAGCAATGGAATCCAAAACTATTATACAACCACTTTTTTCTGAGTATATATTTCTATTATTAACTCTTTCCAGACAGCTACTAGAAGACAAGTGACAAAAAAATCTTTTTATGGATTTTCGTTGTTCCTAGACCAAGGAGATAGGAAAAGTTTATTTCTCAGAACCAATAAGTGCTTCGGCATCTAATGGCTTCATGTATCCATTTGGATACATCCGGCCACTAAGGGACAAAAATTTTGAAAAAGTCATTTTTTTTTGTCCAGCAAAATTTGATATTTTATGGTTTTTCTTGCATCTATATTTGTAGATGAAATCACACGTTGCCTGTTTGTCGATGTTTTGCAGTCCAAAGCTTAAATATTTCTAGAATGTTCTAAGATTCTGCAGTATAGTGCAATAGTAGCTCAATTTTTTGCGAAAATTTTTTGAAATTCAGAAACATTCTAAAGAGTTTCTGAACATTTTCGAGTGTTACAAACTAGGCCATCACGAAATATTCAGCAACTCTCTACAATATTCCTGAATCTATAGAAATTTTCGGAAAAAATTGAGCTACTATTGCACTATACTGCAGAATCTTAGAACATTCTAGAAATATTAAAGCTTTGGACTGCAAAACATCGACAAACAGGCAACGTGTGATTCCATCTACAAATATAGATGTAAGAAAAATCATAAAATATCAAATTTTGCTGGACAAAAAGAAATGACTTTTTCAAAATTTTTGTCCCTTAGTAGCCGGATGTATCCAAATGGATACATTCCCATTTTTTATTATTCGAATTTTTTAAATAATCTGTCTTAGTGATTCAATAGACAGTAGGTCTATGAAGGAAAATTAACAACTGCTTGCTTCGAAGTTTGATTATTTAGAGACACGAGAAAAAGATTATTTCTATACGGACGCTATTTTGGAGCATTTTGGATAGAGCCGGCCATTTTCTTAGTGAGTGTTATTTTCTTCTTCTAAACACGTGAATGTGTGTTGAAATGTGTTAACTTATTTATCAAATCGTCAAAACATTTCATATCATCACTACAAGTTACTTCTTCGTAAAATATTGGCTTCATGTATCCAAATGGATACATCCGGCTGTAAAGGGTTAATAATAATAGAATCTTGTTTTTTTATTTTATTTAGATATTTAAATGATGCAAATACTTATGATATTGATCAACAATTCTTAGTTGGTCGTGCTATTCTTGTTTCACCAAATTTATTACCAGTAATTCATATATACTATTGAAATATTAAAGAAATTCTATAATTAAACATTTTTGTTTTTGTTTCTTTTATAAATTAGGAATCTGATATTGTTCATGCATATATTCCACAAGATGTTTGGTATGAATTTCCATCGGGTATTAAACTTAATTCTGTAGGATTATTTACTGATTTAAATGCACCAATTTCAAAAATTAATGTTCATATACGTGGTGATTTTATTATTCCAATGCAAATACCTGGTGATAATTTAGTTCTTGGACGTGGAAATCCATTTACATTAATTGTTGCACAATCTCAATTGGGTACTGCAAGTGGAAATCTCTATTGGGATGATGGTGATTCTATTGGTATGCATGAATAGTTCTTGTTAATAATTATTGATATTTGTTTATCATTTAGATTCAATTGAAACAAAGACATATAATTATTTGGAATTTTCTTTAATTGATTTTGTAAGTAATAAATAATCATTGAAAATAATTTTTGTATTATTGAGTAAATTCTTTGTTCTTTTTATTCTATGAAAAATTTCTTTTTCTTTCTTTTTTGTGAATAAAGAACTATTCAATATTGTTCTGAGAGATATTCTTTTCCGATTCTTGAAGATTTGATTGAGTAAATCTAATTTCTAGTAGATTAAATTAAAGTCATAATCTGTTCTGACAAAAATAATTCAGTTGTAATTTACGTATTTTGATTCTTGAGACAATAAACTAATATGAAATAATTATTAATTACAAATAAAATCATATTAATATATCTTTTTTTTTTTCTTGTTGATAATTTTAGAATAAATTAACAATTAATACTCTTGTTTCAAATTACAAAGATTCAGCAATGCGTTTGGATCTTATAAAAATTCTTGGAGTAAACAAATTTGTTAGCAATGTTACTGTCAACGGAGAAAATTATTCAAATTATCTATACAATATTCCTGATCAAGTATTTATCAAATTTTTTTCTTTCCTAATTACATCTTAGTTTTTTTTTTTCTCTTATGAAAATAGATTTTAGTTATTTATGCTCTTGATTTGAATATGTTAGCTCAATCTAGTCAAACTATTCAATGGACATTTTCAACTTAATAATGATGTAAGACAAAACGTATTTTTTTCTTCTTTTGTTTACTTTTTGATATCTTTCAAAACATGATTTTTTTCTTTAACTATTTTAATTTGTTTGTTTAGTTTTTGTTTTTTGTATTTTTTTTACAACACATTCAAACATATTATAATTTAAAAGATATCCATCATTAAAAGAAAATATTAATACAATAAAAAATAAAAAATAAAAATAAAAGAAGAAATCCAATACGTTCGTTGTTTTCTATAATGAACAATAGCTGAATTACATCTATCGGAACCACATAAACAAAGTGAATCTGTCCGATGTTTTTTATGTTTATAACATGTTTCAGCTTTTTTTATATGATATTGAAATATTTTATGACAATCACGTCTAACATAACGTAATGCACTTGTTTTATTATCTCCTATAATACTATCATTCTCACGTGTCCACATTTTTAAACAATAATCATCGCATAAACGCGTTGGAATTTGTACTTGAGAAAAATTTCTTGAATCTTCACATGCTTGAATTTCTCGTGAATCACATACAAAACATTCAACTTGTTTACGACATGATGCTGGATCAGCATAAATTAAAAATATTGAACGACGACGATTATTTGAAAGAATAAATAAAAGTAAAAATTCCACAATAATTGATATTTGCATGATAAATTTGTTTTATATAGATATTAATCATAGTCACATAAATGATAATGGCTTGTTCATCTAAAATAAAATTAAAGATTAGTAATATATATATATATATATATAAGGATGATAATCGATCCTATCGTGATGAATGAAAAGCATGTTATGACAGGAAAAACAAATCATTTTTATCTTGTTTCCGGTGCACAGAACACATTTCTTGTACTGACATGCCTTTTCATTCATTATGAAATAACAAACAAAAGAAGAAAAAAAAAAAAGAGAAATATATTTTCACCTGTCAATGAACCGAAAAATAAAATTTCTATAAATATCGTTTATTTAATCTTTTTTTTTCTTCGTATTCATTCACGACAACATAATATTTAATAATAAAAAAATGAATATAGAGAAGAAGAAAAAAAAGAATAAGGCACAAAAACTATTATTAGCACTCGTGTTCTTGTTTAATTGATCGTTCGACACGATCAGAATTATAGTATACATATATAGTTTAAAGTTAGCGAGAAAAGAACTATAACGAACTACTAATGACAACAACATCAATGTGCGCATGTCTAACACGAGAAGTAATAGTGAAGTATCCGTCAGAAAAAAAAAAGAATCGAGTTTTCTCAGCAAACGAACAGCTTTTGCATGACGCCATCAAATGGAGGCGAGTAAATGAAGAAAAAGAAGAAGGAAAGAGAAAAGAGGAAGATGATGATAAAGAAGAAGAAGAAGAAGAAGAAGGCGAAGAAGTGGAGAAGACAAAGCATACAGAAGTTATTGGAGTAGAGAAAGGAATTCGGAAAGAAGAAAAAAAAAAAACGAGAACGTACGAGTTGCGCGTCGAGCTCTAAGACTATGTGACAGCATCGCGGTAGTCGTAGTTTGTTTCCTTTTGAATGTATGTGCATGCATCACAGATATACAACCTAGTTCTGAGAGGAAAGAGGGATGAGATGGATTTGTTTCTATCCCTGGCGTCGCATTCGCAGCCTATTGATACTACTGTGTTCGGATTCGTTATTCGTGCATACGCATCAAATGCCATCATATGACAAGATGCGTGCTCAAGACAAACATAGAATAAGTAATATGTGACAATTTTCATAAAAAAAAAACTCTCATGCTGAGCTTTATAATGAAGTTGTCGGCACTCTAAATATCATATTTCTTCTAAACATAAAAAGAAAATATTCTGCATATTTACCATAGTTATTATTAATTGATAGATTGACTTTTTCTTTCTTATTACCACATAATAAAACCTAAGTGTTTTTTTTCTGATCTTTTCATCGCTTAAGGACAACATTTTATGTCAACAAAAGACTAAATTGAATTAGAATATAGTAATCTTCCTTTTAACTAAGTTTTCTTTGGTTAATTTTATGGATTCTTATCTGTCATAATTAATATTCCTTTTTCATTTTTTTTTCTATTAAAAACAAATAAAATTAACTGTGATTCTTTTCTTGTTTTTTTGTTTTTGAAATATTCATTTAGAAAATGAATATGAAGCATATTCTATGGTATCATTATCTTGTCGATGCCAGAATTTGAACCTTTTCCTTTTTAATCAACTAATTTTAACCACAGAACAAAAACAAATATATATTTAATACTGATAGACATGTACCTATCTTATTCAAACTTATACTAAACAGATAATTGGGTCAAAAATCGTAAAGCTCTGTGTAATATAGCGCGTCTGTTCTCATTTCAGAGAGTGCATATGCGCTAATAATAATCGAGTAAAACAAAACAACAAGTTTTATGACAGCTGAGCAAATATTTCGCAGCTGTTATTCATTTCTTTTTTATTACATTATAAATGATATGTATCTTTTTTTCTGACATAATTTTAATATATATATATATATATATATAGTCAATAATATAAATTTTTATGAAGTGAATACATAATAAAATAATTTTTCAACAATGTCAGATTTTTATCATTCAAAATAATATGATGATTATTATGTTGTGCTGTTTGCTTCATTTCCTGTGTATATAAATTTCAACATATACTCAATAATTGTTTGCTATAATTTGCTTATCAAATCATTGTTTGTTAATATTTTTCTTTTCATATTTTTGTTCTTGTTTTATTCTATCAATGCGATAATATTGTTAGAAATTTGCAGACAGAAGGCTATGTGTAGTTTCTAATGAAATTTTTTTTTTCCTATATTGATACTTTGTATTTAAGTTATATAATATATGAAAATAAATATAAATATTTGCATTTTATATTTAAGACATCTTTTTTGTTCTGAAAATCAGAGATTATTTTTAAATTAAAAAAATATTAATTATCTCAATTTATTATTAATACAATTGAGTCATGCATATCTATACACTTCGATAAAGAATTTTAATTTTTTTGATAAGATCTAAAAAGAAATTATCTTGAATTAAAATAAGAATCAACCAATAAATATTCAGTAAAAGTGAACATATACATTGAAAAACATATTCAACTTTTAATAGATATCATATATGCAATCATATTTAATATGATTCAATATGAAAACAATGTAATAATGAACAAAACAAGATCTTACAATGATTATTTTAACGTACTAGTTTGGTATTCTCCCTCAAACCTTATTTGATTGCGGCTTGAGATAAAAGCATTCGAGAAAGATCAACAAGAATATATGCTTGTTTTGGTATGTATTACAATTCAGTACTGATTCAGCTTGCAATACTTATGATATTTCTGTATCGTTGTCAAAGGACATAAATGATGGATTAGCTATTATTAAATCATTTCGTTCCATATAATGGCATAGAACTTCATAGATAACAGGACAAACATGGTATATTGATATATTTGATATAAACATTAAAATGTTTTGTCAAAGAAAATAATAATGAGTAGATATTTAAATCGAGGTTATTACGACTTCTCATCCTTAGGTCCTATCAATCAAGATTAAAGGTCGTCTCCTACCCCCTGTATTATAGATCTTAGCAATCGACACTAAATGCGTTGAATGACATTAATAATAAGACTTAGAAAGTTCTAGAATCTTCCTTGAGATTTAAATGACTGGAATATATTTTTTTAATATTATAAATAATGTAGTTTCTGATTTCTGCGTAGATAAAGAATTCTATAATAGATATTAAGATTAATGTTTTGATTTTCTACAACTGTCATATGATTAACACAAAAGTATGAACTGATTAAATTCTAACTAACGAGAATAATCAATTACAGTCTTTCTGATTTCATCAAGATATATATAATAGACTGTTAAGATCTACTATAGATATAACGAATATATACAACAGACTTATTTGTCTATTAAATCAATGTGTAGATTAATAATACAAAAATTATGAAAAGAAAATAAATACTCTATAAATAGCAATAAGACAAACAAAAAAAGAAAATAAAATTTCTCTAAGCAATATAGAAATACACAAGACAAAGTGCTTGTTGACAATCAATTATCATTGGAAAAAGATCTATGCTCTTTTAGAGACTGTACACATTGCATAATCTGTATTAGTATAATAAAGCTAAATAAGACATCTGAGTTCCATATTTCAATCCCAAAAGGGACTATGCTAATAAGCTTTTGTTTATTTACTTTCATTCGCAAGAATTTGATTGTATATGACAAAAATTCTTTTTTTGTTAATTAATATTATCTGCGTCTTTTCATGGTTGGAAAATTACATCAATAATGTAGAAAGTATACTAATTCTTTTCTAGGTCATTTTTCGAAAGGCAATATGCTTCATTTTATTTCATAGTCAAATAGTTTTTCTGATAAATTAATATACCATATCTTTACTCTTGATCTTGTATACACAATGATATTAACTTTATATTTTTTACTCTTTTAAGATTCAACATGTTTGTTTGTTTTTTTAGAAGAAATATTAAATAAAGAATATAAATACGTACATTTACTTATCACTCAATGATATAATTTATTTTAATTTATATTTTAATATAAATCATATCGCACGTTTGTTCGCACTACCGACGATAGCGTTAACGACTTTCCATCCCAGCTATTAACAATTGTGAAGTGTGTTTTCTATACAAGTTTGAATTATTTATTAGAAAGAATTCAAATTAGTCGAGAAGAAAACTGTTTCAGAATATGTTTTTATTAATATAAAAATTTTTCAATGACATCTATAATAAAAAAAACATATCTCATAATTGGGATTGATTTGGATTCTGTGACTAGTACAAGCGACTCAAGATCACGATAGAGAATCGAAAATGACTTAATTCTTTCAATTTTACCAGACTTCAAAAATAATCATTCGTTTTTATACAATACTTTCCAAAAAAAAAACGACGGTAGCTTCTCAATAGTTATCACATATGAAGAACTATATCAAATAATAAACTCTTAGCATTATTTGTCAAGTATAATCTATTGCTTAGACTACGATTTTATTTTGTATAGAATTGTTGATTAATTTAATCTGTAGAATTATTCAACGATAAAAACTCACTAAAATTTCTTGAAAGACTATACGAAAAAAACAAACAAATTATTAATTTATTAACAAAAAACCAAACACTTTCTACAATTGATATAAAAAAAATAAAAATAAAAATAAAACTTGTTATTTCTCAATAATATATAATTAAATTCAAATATAAAAATATTATATTGTGGAATTAAACTTGTTCAATAAACTATTATACATCGATACAAAAATAGAAATATATATCTAGTAATGATGAATAAGATGATTGAAGATCATAATAAAACACTAATGTGAATTTGCAAGAATATGAAAAATGATTAGTATACTTGTCATTTGATTAGCTATTTTTATGTGACCAAATCGATAAAGTTGAATATTTTATGATGCGAATAAACATCGATCAATCGATGAAAGTAACACATAGTCAATTGAAATATATGGTGTTACTCATGATAAAAATACATGTATTCATCAGCATTTAAGGTTCAGTTTTTTCTTCTGTATTATTATATTGAATAGTTGCTATTAATTTTTCAAATATTCTAAAATTAATACAAATACAGTAGATATTAAAAAAATAATGTCCACAAGAAATTCAATATAATTTTTTGCAGATTACAAATAGATTATTTTTTAAAATATGATCAACATAACTTTGAATTCAAATTACTATTTTAAGATGTAAGAAAATATTCAAATTATTTGTATGAAATTGGTCAATAATTATCTTATAAAAAATTATGTTCAGTTCCGTTTTGTCGGCTAATTGAGACCAATTAGAGAAATTTTCTGATTGGTCGTTGACATAACTGTTTTTTTTTTCTTTGATATACTATATTTTAATAATTAATCGTTTGGTCGACAAGTCAAGGTGCAATTAATAGAGAACATTAAGAATCACCACTGACTTATTAAATTTTACCTAGAAATATAACTAATAGCAATATATTTGTTTATTTTTAAATAATAATATTGAATAAGAAAAGATATGAGTTCTGATCTCCTCTTAAGCCACACCCCCACTCACAGTACTATTGCATCAATTCTTTGTTTCTCTGTTATTTGTCAACAAAGATGAATACTCATTATGTGTTTAATTCATTAAACCTTAACTTGTCGACTAAACAATTAATTATGAGATCGCGATCTATCAAAGGAAGGAAAAGTTGTCGACACAGTGGGAGAAAAAAATTTCTGTTGACAAAGTGGGAAAATTTTGTTTTTAATTATGAAATCGACAAAATAGACGTCCTTAGAATGAAGAGGTTTCTCTAATAAACATCAAATTATTAATAAATAGACTTATAAAAATTCCCAGTAAACCGGATGTTTTTTAACTAAAAAGCAAATTTTATGTCATCGTATTACTTGTACTTGAAATCCATAGAATTTTTCTTGATTACATTGAACCAGCTAGTTCAAATAAACAATTCAATCGGTGAAAAATCAGTTCGGTTAATATATTAATTAATCAAATAGTTCTTTCGAGAAAAGTTTATTACTACAGTTTCATAAAGTTAAACATGATGAAACTCATGCGACTCTTAGAGTTTCTAATAGTAATAAGTTTAATTTTAGTCTGTCATATTTCATATACGCTAATTCTAAGAGTGAACGAAGAACTCGGGTAAAGCTTTTCATCGAGTACTTTACAATATCTATGACTTGTTTCACATGATTTTCTTCAATAAAGACTTGATTTCGATCTATTCTTATTTGATGTTATTACTTAATACAACTGAAAGTATTTCAATTCTTAATAGAATACTACTGTCGATAGGAAGACAAAATGAGCTATAAAGTACGATTTTAAGTTAGACTTGCTATTTTTACGTTTTTTTCAATGCTTAGATATTTTGACCATTGCATGATCCTATAAAAAATCTTGGCTCACATTTTTGTATTAAAAGAATGAATTGGAAATCATTAGTCATTGAGACTTTTTGACAATTGATTAAAAGTAATCGAGAAAAATGAGCTCAATATCTCGACATAAAACATCTGTACTTTAGACAAAATTTAACCTCTGTGACAGCTGGTGAACTTATAGTATCCATAATAAATTCATGCAGCATTATTCGTGATCCTTATTGTACAATGAGAAGTCATCAGCTCAACATTAACAACTGAACTTTTGATGGTGACTAGAAATTTGTCAGTTGAAAGCTTTCAAGATCATATTTTTAGGTCTTCAAAAGTTGTGGGAATTCCTAAAAATGAGCAAAACAGTTCAACTTCAGTGTCATAAAAATTGATAAAAACCGATTGTAACAGTTCAGTCGAACCCGATTGGCGATCGGCAAACCGTTGATCTGGTTTTGACTGTGACTATAAGATTATTGCAAAGTCTAATGATCGGAATCGTATAAAATCTTATATGGTCTTATCAAATCATAATGCGAGATCTCAATTTTTTAATTAGTTTTTATAACGATAGCTTTGTGCGTTTAAACAAATGTATAGACGATTAGATGCATTCTAATTGCAACGCTACGCCCTTTAGAATTGAAAACACATCTTCTATGTCGTGTTACTTATCTATTAAAATATTATGTCACACATAATTCCATCAACTTAATTGAATAGAAGTACGTTTTTTAAGATCATATTAATTATTAATTCGATGTCAGTAACTTCTTTTTGTTTTCCTTTTAAATTATTCATTTCTCTATTTTAGATTATTATATCGATTCGGTTAAAGAGAAATTAACTTTTTCTTGTGGTTTGAATCATTGACATCTTTATTTCAGATGATATTTATCATTGATTCAATAGAAGTAATCTTTATGAATTTAAATTATTTAGTTTTCATTTAAGTTTATTTTATCAATTGAAGTCACTAGAAGTAGTTTTTTCTTTTCATTCTTTTTTGTTTATGTTTTCCTTTTGAGTTTTTGTAATTTTTCTCAATGAATATGCATATATATTATTTAAGATAAAAAGGCTTTCTCTAGAAAATAAGCCGAAAAATAGAACAAAATCAAGTGTACAACGTTGTGAGAAACCCTAGAAAATCATAAATACATCATGCATCATCTAACATTAAGATCATAGAAGAATCGTATACTACGATTTTATCAGAAACAGTAGTTTGAAGATCGGCATATGAAATCCTACAAGTTCATATATGGTTCTCATACGATCCTGAAAGACCATACACTGAGTTTCTATATGATCTGGTAAGAATTAAACAAAATCTTATAATTAGACTGTTTAACCTAGGTCACGCCTCATAAACAATTTCAATATTTATGTTCTCTTATCCTTGTTCGAACGAGACTTTAATATATGACAGAATAATTTCCATACTATGAAACCATATATTTGAATTGTTCTTTTTATTTTAAGACAGTGATAATGCATCTTAACAGAGAAAAAGCGTACTTTACTATTTTCTGATACTTCTTTGTACTTCTGCACTTTTCATTTGACTTAGAATCTATTGCTAAGGTATTAACTTTTAATATTTATGATAAACAATACTTCATGCATGTAAATTATATAAAATCATACAGATCGATGATAACAAAAAGAATACAATAAATAATAAAATGATAGAAATAGAAATGCATCACATCTCTTTAAAGAGAATAATTTAACCGTTTTTCTGAGAATCAACTGAGCTAGATGAATCTCTAACCAATAGTATAATAACAAGTAAAAAAGGAAGAACAGCGTTCATAACAAACTTCAAGAAAAAGATATTTATAGAAATATATAACAGCTTATTTCACAAAAGAACAAATAGAAAAACAAAGATGAATAGAGGTCTAAAAGAAAAGAAAAAAAAATATATATTTTAAGTACAATTGTTTTTTTGTTTTGCATAAGCTGATGACAATTGTGATAAACTTAGCCTTGAAGAATAACAAGAGAAAATATAAGAAAATGAAGATAGTAATATCGATAATAAAATTTAGTAATGATGAAGCGGTAAATAATAAAAATGTGAATATGACAAAATAAATTTTACTATTACAAGAATTTTCAATGAAACTAAATTATGTAAACGAGATTTTTGTTTTATAGCGAAAATTCATGATAAGAAAATATATCGTAGGTTAGATTAAAGTTTAGTTCAGAATAAAATCTTATGGTCTTAACTAAATAGTTCAGTTTGAAAGTTTCATAGTTGAGACCATAATTATTATAAAGTGAACTAGAAAGATTTCAAATTCAACTAGTTCCAATTAAAATATTTTAATCGGCATTGAATTTCTATCTTTCCTCCAACGTATATTAAATACATAAATAATTGACTTATTAATTGTTAATTGATAGTAACAGGCATTTGTAAAATGAAGACTTTTTAATTATTCATTCAAATCGCAAAGATCAGTAATAATTTCGTAATTGATTGTTTAGATAGGATTTTTCTTTACCAACGAAATGCAGAAGAACTTCTCTAAGTACACATTCATGTATATCATCGTACTTCCTAAGTAAAAAAAAAATTCGTTTAATGGATTACACTAATACATATAACAATAGCTCAAAAACAAGATTGATATTGTACTTTTCAAACGTGATCATTGTATTTTATTCAGTCACCTAAAATTTGATATTTTCCAGTTGCTTTTCAAATCTTCAACCATAGATCAATGAAACATGTACATATTCGAGTTATTGAGTTTGATATCATTTTATTTGCCATCTTTCTAAGATATCAAGGTAGTGATACGAAAATTGGAACTAGACCGGCGGTTTATCGATCACCAATCTGGTCCGCTTGAACTTTCACAGCCGGCTAGTTTAAGTCAGTTTTTTTATCGATTTTCAAGGCTTGAAAATCTTGAACTGACAAATTTCTAGTCATCATCAAAATTTCAGCTCTAAATATTGAGCTCACAGATTCTCGTCGTACTATAAGAGCCTCGACTTATACTGACGCACGATTAACCGAGAGTTTTTCTGCGAACATGGTCACAGTCACATTCATGACATGACTGTGACTACTGTGCAGATATCTAGAAGAAACTTATTTAGATAAAATAAGGAAGAAACAAAATAGTATTGTTAAAAATGTATATACATAAACATATTCGTACGAAAACTTAGAAATATGTTTACAATATCTTCTTTATGAACTAATCATTAAATTTCAAACCTGAGTAAGATAATATCTTAGCAATAAATGTTGAAAAGAGATCAAGTCATTTTTTCTTTGTAGAATTGAATTTCTAACGGAACACTCCATAAATTCAAAAGCATTTTTTTTTCTCTCAGTAAGACTATTTCCTTAAAAAAAATTATATAGAAAAAAAAAAAGTATTTTAAACTACATCCGTTTTTCACACTGTTATACTGTATAATCTTTTCAGGAAACATTCACTATGTAATTTAATCGAGGGCGAATAAGTCCAAGCAAAAACAATTTCATTCATTTATGTTCTGAAGTAGTCAAATGAGACAATGCAGAAAAAATTAAGTTGACTGCTTATTAATAATTTATATATATATATATATATAAATTTCATTTTAAAATTATTTTCTTGGATGAATTAACATCAACTTTATTTCTTATAACAACCATCGAATTTATTCTTTTTATACTTTTCTTGTTAGTGTAAGTCAATTTTATTCTAAAATTTATTATGTTTCATGATTAAATGAATGCTCAAAATAACTTTAAAAACATCTTGAGAACGACTTATAAACCAACTAATTTATGACATTGATTAGCAACTACAATACCATTCATTTTGTCTATTGACTCTTTAGAAATATATAATTGAATTAACTTTATTCCTGCTAAGACAGCTTATCCAACAGTTCAACATCCACCCATTCTATTATGTTGAACGAACTATAAATAAATATTTTCCCTTTTGACCTTTTTAAACTTTGAAACCATTTGACTTAATAAAAGAAATGAGTATTGACGACATAGATGACTCTACAATAATAAATAATTTGTCAAACTACAAATAGTATGCTTCATGTAATTATATTGTCTTAGATCATTGATTCGACGGATTTAATAATAGACTATCGCATGAATTCCATAGCTTACATACAGAAATGAATATTGAATCTATTCATCTTGCAGAAAAAGTAACGCCCTCTATTTTGGATATCAATAGGATTAGTTTATTGCTTGACCATTGCATCGTTTCAATAGTTTTTATTTGTCTATTTTACAGACCAGAGAGAATCAGTCGGTCGAACAGTTATTGATTACTTTCGTTTGATTAATGATCATATATTGATTGGGTGAATAGATGGATAGCATACTCATGCATTCAAATGCATGATGAATTACTAACTGATCGAAGACTATATTTCCGCATTCTTTTTTTCTTTTTCTTACTATAGTAAAGAAATACGATTTTAGTTACTGTTGTTATTCTTTTTTTTTTTATTGTGCTTTTTCTTTTTTCATTCTTAGATAAATTAATATTTAATACCATATAATTGCTTCATATCGTGAAAGTAAAACATTAAAAATTTTTTATGCACTTTTATTTTTAAAAAAAATTACAATTAATTTATAAGTTAGATGACTAACTAATAAAATTAGTAATGATAAATTGTAAAATATAACAAGAATAAAAAGAAAAGAATATAAATAGACTGATTTTTTTTGGCGTAGGAGTGTCAGAACGACGAAGTCTAACTATGCTTGTATGTGTGTTACATGCGTCATCACAACATTACAGGATCGGTTGGTAGGTTGATTACTTGCACTCGACGGAGAAGGGGATAAGAAATGTGTAACAATTGTTCGTGCCTTTTTTTTTTCTTTTTCTCTTTTCTTACAATATTCTTCGTCTTTCATGTGTTTTCGTCCGACATATTGCGGTACCATGGAAAAATGTATGAATAAAACCAATGAAAGATCTATTAATGCTCAATAACATAAATTATTCTAGAAAATTAAAAAGAAAAAAATAATAGCGTAATATTTTCGGTTGTTTTTCTTTTGTATGTGTCGATATAAAAATATATTTTTTACGTCGCATATGTCATTACATTCATTTATGCATGTCTTTCATCAAGTTAATAAATATTTTATCACTTTGAGATAAATGTGAAATGTCAAATTTAACCTTGATATATTTTCAGATCATTTCAAATGTTTTATATTTTTTTATAAACGTTGATGACTAAACAAGACGATCCATTGTCGACTGGTCCATTGACACTTAAATTTACTGGTGTTGATGAAGAAACAACATCCGAAGATGAAGAAGAAGAAGAAGAAGAAGAAAAAGAAGAAATTGAAGAAAAAAATGTAATTCCAACACATACACCAGATTCTGCTCTATGTACACGTAACGGAAATACGCATAACCTTACTATTAATAATTGTTATGGTAATAAAAAAAAAATTGTATTTTAATTTTTTCTTTTCATTTAAATAAATTGTTTTTTTTTTCTTATTTTTAAGAAAATAATTATGGAAGTCATCGCCGTAATCAATCAACATCAATTCCATATAAAATTTATTTTGAACATCGTGAACGTTGTTGGACATTTATACCGAATACAGATGTAATTGTTGTTAATGTTGCTGTTAGTCGTGAACATCATTTTCGTCTTAATCCATTTTTGTAAGTAATCTCGGTTTTATTTTAGTATCTTCTTTTTTTGTTCATAAAGCTGTCAAAGACAGCCCAATACAAATCAGCAGAATTGGCTTGAACGTTTAAATACCAGGTAGTCACAACACGAAAACAAATAATTGGAAGAATACGCTGACCATATAAAATGCTTTCTAAAATGACTTATTTCGCTGATTCAATTTTTGTTTTTTTTTTATCAAGAATTTTTTTTTTCTATATAATTTTTGTTCTTAAGATATACAATAACACTAAGACATGGTGAATTTAATTGGACAATAACAAAAAAATATAAAGATTTAGTTATATTTTTTGAACGTATGAATGTTTTTCAAAAAACTGCTGCTTTACCATTTCCGACCACATCGTATGTTTAATAAATAATTGTTATTGAACATATATATTTTTGTAAAAATTTTATATTGTTAGACATCGTGAAATTCGTCGTCAGATGTCACATTCACATGCTATACAAGGTCTTACACTTAAACCTGATGTGCTTGTTGATGATAATGATATTAATGATCGAGAAGTACATAAAGAATTTTGTTGTTTTTTTGTTTTTTCTATTAATTTTGTTTTTTTCATTTTAGAAACTTGTAGCTGACAAATTATATTCCATTGTAAATCATCCAGTTCTTTCACTGCATAATGAATGTGTAAGTTTTTTGTAAATTTCAAAAACAAATTTTTTTAACTCTTTTTTTTTTACAGATAAAATTTGTTGAATCATCTCCATTATCATTTATACGTGAATTAGGTCGTAAATATAAAGAAGGTATTGTAAAAAAAAATTCAGGTGGTTATAGACAAGGTTGTTGTGGTAGTATTAGTGCACGTATAAAATGGCTTAAACGTTGGTTAATAACAAAAGATTCATGGATTGCTTATTTAAATCCTAAAACAGGACATGTACGTGCTGTTATGCTTGTTGATAAATTTTTTCATGTACGAACTGGTCGTGTTCATACTGGTTCAGTTAAAAAATTATATATTTCTAATTTAGCACGGTAAATGTTTTCTTTTTTTTATTTTGAAGAAAATTTTTATTTTCGCTTTTGTTTTTTTTTTGTAAAGTCGACTTTATTTAAATTGTCCAACTGAACGTAAAGCAATTGAATATTTTGATGATATAAATCGAATGTTAAAAACAACTGGTCGAGATTTTCATATTGAAAAACGATTTAATTCATTTGCACCTATAAGAGTAAATACAAAATGTCAATGGCTTGTTGATGGTTCAGATTATATGGAAGCTGTTGCTTATGCAATTAAATCTGCTACAGAAGAAATTTATATAACTGATTGGTTTCTTAGTCCAGAAATTTATCTTAAACGTCCAGCTTTATCTGATGAATGGCGTTTTGATAAAATGTTAGAAAAAAAAGCGGTAAAAAAATAAACAACAAGGACAATAAAATGTTCTGTTTTTAATTAATCAATAAATTTAATTTATTGTAGAATGAAGGTATACGAATATTTGTTTTATTATATAAAGAAGTTGAATTAGCTATTGGAATAAATAGCTCATATTCAAAAAGAAAATTACTTCAAGCACATCCAGAAAATGTTAAAGTTCTTCGTTATCCTGATCATACAGGACAAAATGCTGTTTTATTTTGGGGACATCATGAAAAATTAGTTATTATTGATCAAAGTATTGCATTATTTGGAGGTTTCGATTTATGTTATGGTCGATGGGATAATTATCATCATTTGTAAGATATATATATATTGAATTTTTCCATCCATATGCTTTGTTTTTCTATTATTTAGATTAACTGATTTTGGAAGTGCATTACCAATGAAACATCATGCAACTCAAAATGTACCAAGGACACATAGTGTTCCATTAGTAAGAGAATTTTCTTTTTATATATTGATATCGAAAAATAAATTTACATATAAAAGCATGATAAAGTTCAGTGTTGCAATAAGAAGAAGAATATTCATTCGATTTCAGCTACCAGGCCATATGAAATATTGCCTAGTGGCGGCAGATTCAATAGTCGGGTAGTTTCCCGACAAGTATGAATAGCTTTAGCTTTGAAGAGAAAGCCGACATGGTGCAGAAGTTTTACGCTCAACTGCTTGAGCTCTCTAATCATACTAACTAAGATAGTCTCAAAAAAAAAATCTCACTACCAGGTAAAAAGTACCTGAATTTTATTTCTTTAATCCCACAGCTTGACTACAAATAGAGTCTATTAAACTCTAATCGTAAAGACTTGATCGATCTTCATAATGGAGCAGCTAGAAGATCAAGATAGATTTTTTTTTCTGGAGACGAGAATGTCTCAACATAGAAAATAAATTCTATTCGACAGCTCAATACTATCCTTGGGGCTACGTTAGTCATAACAGCAGGTGTATATCACAACGTAGTCAGCATACTATCGGACAAGTGATCCGAGACGAATAGCCATTCTATGACTTGTCCAGAGTCATTCCATGACTGATGGTACTAAGATTTGCATACAGTATCTTGCGGATACGTGTTGAACAACGCAGCTACTCAGTTACGGTAACTTCCGATAGGACATCTTTTCCAATCAATTTTTGAAAATATTGATTCTAGCTCTATTGAAAAGGAAAAAAGTTTCGTAGATCTTTAATTCTATCAGCATATCATAAATATCTATAAATTCTTTTCTTCATAAAAATCATGTAGATCAATCAAATGATTCAATCACCAGTATCGATTGATGCACTTGACCTTGATGGTGCGACATGTAATCGTTTTATAAATGCAAATGATCATATTGAACAAAAAACTGATCGAACTCCATCTCCATCATCACGTCCAATAACTACTACTACTGATGCATTTTTTCCATCAAAAATTGCTCAATTTCGTAGTGAATATCATCTTAAAGATCATCTTAAAGAACCACATTCATTTGGTTCAATTTCATATAATATAAATGATAATTCTGTTTCATTATCATCAAATCGTTCAATGTCAAAAACACTTAATAATGATCGAACATCTGATACAATTGATCGAATAATAAATCCAACACGACGTTTTTCATCGTCAGATATTGATCAACAATCTGTTCATCTTTTGGATACACTACAACATAGACAATTAATTGAACAACAAAAAAAACGTCGTATTTATCATTTTAATCATACACTTTTTTCAAATATATATAAACGTACACATCGTTTATCATCAGCTGATTCTCATATGTATTTAAGTTCGATACAAAATCGTGAACGTCATACACGTCGTCGACATCAAAGTGTTAGAGATTCAGATATGACTGATCAACATACAACATCAGATAGTGTTTATAGTCGAGCATTAGAAAAATATATTCTTAATCACGAAGCAGAAGAACAAGAAGAAGAAAATAACGAAGGACAACAACATCGAAGATATCGAACATTACTTTCTCTATCTGATGGAGGAACTCGACGAATATCAGCTGCTGCATCATTACGTCATAGACTTTCTTCACATGGTAATACATCTGATTTACAAGTTGAAAATAAACAACAACAATTAAAAATGACAAAACTAAATGCTGAATCAAATAATCGTGGAAAAAAACTTTCATTTCTTTTACCACGTCGAAGAGCAAGTTATTATCCAGATGATACATCAAATGTTTTATCGGATGAGCAAAAAAAGAAACGAGATGTTATATGGCCACTTAAACGATCTTACTCATTTGATACACCTTTTCATCGTGAAACAATTGACGCTTTAAATAAAGGTATGTTTAAAAGTTAAATTAAAAAGAAAAAAAAAAAGAAGAAAAGAAAAGTTCAATATTCGTCTATTGTAAAACTAATTCCTTTATAGAACATAACTATTCTCCAACCGAGACTTGTAAGTAAAAAAATATTCGACTTGTCTGTTGTCCCTTGTACATACAATTATGTCAGCTATTGTGTTTTTTTTTTGATTTCAATATTATTTATTGTAAATGATAAAATATCATTATTTCATTAAGTTGTGCATGCTATTGTTTCACATGTTGTTTTTAATCAGCGTTTTCTATATAAATATTTATATATATATATATATACACTTTATATCATTTTAGACAGTGGATCACGATGGGAAAGACTTAAACTTGGTATTCAATCAAAAATAAATCGTTTTACAAAATCAACTGAAGATGTTTCAACATTAACACTTACATCAATGCCTAGAAGAAATTCAACTGAAACACAACCAATATCAACATCACATCGTCATATTGGTATTAATGTTGGTCCAACACTTGATCGTATACGTTTACGTGATAAAATTCGTCGTGTAAAATTAAATATAAAAACAACTTGGAAACAACGTTCAGATTTAAATGAATCTGATCAATCTGATATTGATAATAGTGATTATTATCGTGATTCATTACATGATGATATGAGTTCATTTATTGGTTCATCAAGAAGATCGACAACAAATCAACTTGGTTTACAAGGTTCATCAAAATTATGGTTTGGTAAAGATTATGCAAATTTTTTACTTCGTGATTTTCGTAATCTTGATCAACCATTTCAAGATCAAATTGATCGAAATACAACACCACGTATGCCATGGCATGATGTTGGAGCTCTTGTATATGGTGCTTGTGCACGAGATTTAGCAAGACATTTTATTGAACGATGGAATTTTGTAAAACTACAAAAGGCTAAAGATAATGAACGTTATCCATTTTTATTACCAAAATCTTATGGTAGTTATACACCATGTCCTAAACTTCTTTCGAATACATTTAATTGTTCAACACAAGTATGAAACAAAAAAAAAATTTACTTTTTTTTTGTAAGTATTAATTTTTATTTTTATTTTAAAAGGGATTACGAAGTGTTGGTCCATGGTCAACAGGTAGAAATGATACAGAAGAATCTATACATAATGCTTTTATTGATATAATAACAAAAGCTAAATATTATATTTATATTGAAAATCAATTTTTTGTTTCATTAATTGATGATTCAACTGTACGTAATGGTATAGCTGATGCTTTATTTAAACGAATATTACGTGCACATCAGTAAATAAAATGTGTTTTTTTTTTCGCAAATAATTCTTTTTTATTTCTATCTTTAGAGAAAAAGAAACATTTCGTGTTTATATTGTAATGCCATTAATACCCGGTTTTGAAGGACAATATGGTACATCGAAAGCTACAGCATTACAAGCTATAACACATTGGAATTATCGATCAATATCTCAAGGTCAACAATCATTATTAGCTCGTTTAGCAAAAGAAGTTGGTGATCCACATCGTTATATATGTTTTTTTGGTTTACGTACATGGTCTGAAATGAATGGACGTCTTGTATCGGAAATTGTTTATGTACATAGTAAATTTGCCATAGTTGATGATAATCGTGTATTAATTGGATCAGCAAATATAAATGATAGAAGTTTAATTGGTGATAGAGATTCTGAAGTATCAGTTTTATTTGAAGATACAGAATTTGTACGTGGAATGATGAATGGACAAAATGTTCAAGTTGGAAAATTTGCAAGTGGTTTACGTAAAAGATTATTTCGAGAACATTTAGGAGATTTTGATGGAACACAAATAAATTATCAAGATCCAATATCAGATTCATTCTATAAAGATACTTGGTTATCAACAGCAGCAAGAAATACAACAATGTTTGAAAAGGTATTTTTTATTTTATTAGATTTTTATGAAACACACTCTAAAAAGTAGTGTTAAAGTATACGGAGTAAAAATTTAGACGTACAGACCGTGAAAGACAATCTGGAATAGAACTCATCGGGTTCGAATCAGAAAACTTTGGATCCGATGGGTTCTACCCAAGGAACCTATCACGGACTATGACAGATACCTTGAGAATGTGACAGTTGTTATTGATATATATATATACATATATCAATAACGTCTTGTTCTAATATATAAACTACTTATTGCATTTCTAAAGAGGATAATGATGACATGCCTTTCAAAATTGATAGATTAAAGTAATCTTTATATGATTAGCAAAGAGTAGCTACATTGTGCTTCACATTTTAATATCGCTGGCATTGTGCTAACAGCTTCTTTTATTTTATTCTTTTAGATATTTAATTGTATTCCAACTGATTCCGCATTTACATTTTCTCAATTACGTGAAATTCAAGCAGCTTCAAAACTTTGTGAAACTAATCCTGAAGAAGCACGACGTTTACTTCAATCGATACGTGGTTATTTAGTATTAATACCACATAAATTTCTTTCAAAAGAATATCTTGGACCACGATTACCAGCTAAAGAAATTTTAGCACCATCATGGTTTTGGACATAAATATGTTCAAAAGAAATATTTTTATTTTTATTATTTAGTCATTGGGCAATAATAGATTTTTTTATTGATCTAACTGCAATATAAAGCAATGTTTTCTTTCTTTCTTTTTTTAAATACAGTATGTTTTGAACAGACATAGAAGAAATAAAACAATAAATTAAGCAAGAGTTGAGTTCCGTCCATAGTTATTATTTTTTTTTCGCCATTCTTTATTATTAATTAGATAACGGATCAATGAAACTCATAGAAAAAAAAAAAATATATATAAAATATTCTTTATTTGATAAATGTCTTTTCCTTTTGCTTTTTTTTTATGTGATAATATTTTGTGCGATTTAGTATTTTGCATTTTGACATTGCTTTGTATAAAAATTTCATTTTACTACTTCTCTAACAAACAATCTCTGTAGGCTTTTATTGCTAAAAATTTATATAACATATGTTTCTTGATTCTTCCTTCGATATTATCGAATGATGGTGACTCTTGAAATGTTCTTCTTGTTTTTTTTCTTGTGAATATTCAATTTTAGCTCTGTTTCTTTTTTTTTGTGTTATGTAATAAAGATAAATGGCGATAATAAAAGAACTAACATGGACAAAGAGGAACATAGATCGAAAATGTAACTTTTTTTTCTTTTTTTCTTTTTTGTTTTCCAGTATATAAAAATCGCCAATATTGACTAGTACAAATAATGGCATAATTGATCTTATTTCAGTTTATCTTGTGAATTTAAAATTATTTCAATAATTAAATATTTATCATATTTAAGTTATTCTAATTATAATGAACATATTTTAGTTGTTAGTGTACATTATTAGAGAAATTCTTTGTGATGAATATTAAATTGCAATTAGATGGAATTTCATAAATATATTATGAGAATTAAAAATTTTAATATTAAACACTATAACAAAGATAATCAGTCCTACTTGAAGAATTATTTTATTCATACATGTATTATTCAAGTGTCCAATAATATACATCAATCACATTGTTAATTATTATGATGAATGGGGCCATGACATACGTAATAGAAATGACTTTTTATTCAGTATTACCTCAGGTCGAACAAATACACTCGTAAGTCATCGTATTTGTCCGTACGTGATACGAAGACATACGATCATTTATGAAGTTCATATATGAGTTCTGTATTACTCAGTACTTCGCTGTTAACGATCGTATTTGTTCGTATTCGTCGATCTAGGCACCTATCATTGGACTTGTTGTTTTTGTTAAATCTAAATAAAAGAAAAAAATTTTACTTGATAAATTCATACATATGATTAGATCTGTGATTGAACTAATTCTAAATCAAGGAATATAATTTAATTTTTATAAGGAAAAAATTTAATATTGAAAAAAATCCTAAAAAAAAAACTATGGTTTATTTTATTTTGGTGATTGACATTTACCAATAGATTTGATGATGAAGTCAAACGACCAAACTCTTGATCGAGTTGAAGATCTAAACTAAAACCTAAGTTATTATTCTATACGATAGTCATGCATGACAATCATTTACATTGATAATAAATGTCAATCGTATTTCAACCAATATCATCGTAGGGATTAATCATATTCAATGATCATATTTTATTATTGACGATTGTTTACGATCGTGCATTTTCGACTTGGGAGTAGGCAAATTTTCTTTTGTCCTTATATTCAAGAATATATTTTTTTAACTTCACCCTAGATAATTCAAGTTTTCTATCATTAATCAAAGGCCAATAACAACAAAAAAAATTTCCCATGAGATATTTTATATGAATTTTTAATTTACTATTCAAGTTTTTTTTTTTGTTTTAAATTTAGTATCATTATTCGGTATTAGAGTACTTTTTTGATGATATTAGATAAAAAGAAAAAAACGATAAACGCATATGCTCTCCATTTAACACTTTTTTACATTAATATTATAATCTTATCTTTGTTTTTTCTTTATCACTAGTGAAATATTTATTATTTCAGATAGTTTTATCATCATGTACGTGTCGCTTATATTTTCGACGATTCTTGTTTTTTATATTCATGGTGGTTTAGCCATCAATTGTCCAAAATCACCAGCTAAATGGTGTGATAATAAAAATATTGCAAAAGCTTGTGGTGTATGTACTAAGGTTTAAAATGTTTATTTCTAAATCTTTTTTATTCTGATTTCAGGTAATTGAACAATGTAATAAATATGTTTGGAAAGTTCGTGATATGAATGATCGTGTCAATTTATCTATTTATTATGAAACACTTTGTCCAGATTGTCGACAATTTATAACAACACAAGTTTGGAATGCTTACCAATCAATTCTTAGTATTGTTAATATTAGTTTTGTTCCATATGGAAATGCACGTGAAATATATCGACCAGAAACGAAATTATATCAATTCTATTGTCAACATGGTGCTGATGAATGTTATGGAAATATGATTCATGTAAATATATCAAAGATACTATTTATTTATTTTCGCTTTTTTTTTTCTTCTTAGACTTGTGTTATATATTTATATCCAAATACGACAGATCATTTAGTACGAAATTGTTTTTTTTTAAACTAACTCTATTGAATGGTTTTTTTT
Source organism: Rotaria sordida (assembly GCA_905250125.1). Lineage (NCBI taxonomy): Eukaryota > Metazoa > Rotifera > Eurotatoria > Philodinida > Philodinidae > Rotaria > Rotaria sordida. The sequence continues at coordinate 146,370 of CAJNOL010000399.1, forward strand.
TGTATTATTTAGCCATTTATTTATTGTACAGAATCAACAGAAGGTGATGTTGGAACAGTTGCTGAACAATGTGCAGAAAAGACGACAGTGGATTTTGATAAAGTTAGTGCTTGCGTTCAAAGTCGATTAGGTAATCAATTACAACATGTATATGCCGTACAAACAGATAATCTTAAACCACCACATCAATATGTACCTTGGGTAACGGTTAATGGTGAACATACTGAAGACATGGAACAAGAAGCTGAGAAAGATCTTATTGGACTTATATGCAAAACATATAAAGTAATTTAATAATCAGACATATAAACAGATTGATTTTTAAAAAAAAAATTTTATACTCTATCAATCGATTAATATTCTGACATATTAGTTAA